>JAECUM010009029.1:0-22019 GCA_016617855.1 Megalonaias nervosa
TATATATATATATATATATATATATATATATATATATATATATATATATATATATATATATATATATATATATATAACTGCAATAAACAGACAACGAACAGAGCAAAACTAGTATCTAACTAGCCTGAGCGCTTTCGACTCTTAATGAGTCTTTTTCAAAGGCAAATGCAAAACATAGACAAGACAAATAAATAAAACACAAAAAACGTTGCGTTTGCAAAACTTTACATGGCTGTTTCTACAGAAATTAAACCTTTAAATTTATTATGTTTCAACTAGTTTATTTCAACTTGTTTCGGATGCTTGAAAATATCTTTACTGTCCTAGAAATCGACGAGCGATAACGACATCTGTTGTTTTATGTTCATTTTAAGTAGGCGCAATTTATATCCCGGATATTTCATTGTCATGGTAGTAATTATTGGCTATTTAAGCAAATTTAGAGACTTATTTAAAAGAAAATGTGTCGGCTGCAAAAAATTAATAATTTCATTTGTGCATGGCTGTACAAGAAGGAAAACATTGGAACATAAAATACAAAAATGAAAGGGTGTTAGATCACACCAAAGGTGGATCGTGCCATACGAGGTTGATAATCTAAAGAATACAAATCATATGGCGAACAACAGTCCTTTCAAATACACTGGATCCAGCAAGGGATCACGTTGGTCAGGGATTGATTAAGATAACTGCAATAAACATATATATATATATATATATATATATATATATATATATATATATATATATATATATATATATATATATATATATGGTCTCGACTGGCCCGGACTGGTTGCTAATAATAGCAATATGTTAATAAAGAGAATCTGTTTAGAGCTCGCCTAGTTGTAACTGAGGAAGCAGAGATATTGTTTAATTGATGTATTATCAGTCCGTTTACGACTTCAGTTTGGAAACCTCATTATTGAAACTTTTACCTGAGTCTTTAATGCGAAATTGAAAGCACATGTAGATTCAGAACATACCGCAGATCATATATTTTACTTCAGCATAGAAGTTTTCATCGAGGATATGTCTATACTGATTATATAGGATTCATTATGAGCATTCAGAAGTTTAAAGTTATTGAACTTTTAATATCATGGTGTTTGCATTGGTTTATTATAGGAGCTGAATTAGTACCTCGAGTCCTACAGAGAACAACAGTCCTATGGTGATTCATATATGCATTAATGGTAATATAATTGCAGAATTGTGGTTCTATTTGTGGATAACAAGCAAAATGAATACAATTTGTGACCAACAGATTGACTTACAGTAAGCTTTAGACACATTTTCAGATATCGCAAGTTTTGCCATATCGGAAGAGTGTAGAGTGTGCGTAGAGTGTTTAGATTAGACTATCCTAGGTGGAGTGGTTTGCACATTGGTTAATGTAAATGCAGTCAGATATATAAAATTTAGACAATTTGTCATTTATAGAGGAATTATGGTCAGCATTGAGGTATTTCCAAGTAGTTTTGATTTGAAACATTATGACTCGGATACGGATTTTCGGAAATGAAGCTCGAATACTTAAATTTTGCCTGAATTGCGCCATTGTTATACTCGTTGTACATGAACTTAGTGAACTGAGTATAATTTAATATTCCCTAAAGTAAGTGTTTGGAAACAGAACTATGCGCGCTGTATACATATTCATTCTACTATTATTCATAGATTTAATGATATGGAAGAATGGGAAACAATCAATAAATGGGTGAAGATAAAATGGAGCATGTATGGGTTTTGCTGGCCAGGATTGGTTGAAAACTTAAGTAAGATTTTAGTAAAATAATTTTGAGAGCTTATTGGGAAAATAGACATTGTTTTATTTATGAAATTTCTGAAAAACTCGTTATTGATATTAGCACCTGACTCTTTGGAAATATAGTTTTGATCATTAGCTTACCGAAATTTAAAGTAATTGAATTTGTAATATCATCGTATTTGTTTAAGTTTACTTTGGAAGCTGAATTAGTACCGTGAGTCCATTATTCAATACAACAAATGGATTTATGTTACTGTTCATGTTAATTCAGTCTTATTAAAAAGTGGAAACTTAAACATTTGATTACTGTTACGACTTTTTGGCATCGCATACCCTTTACAGCAATTTTGTTACCTAAATAAGTAATTACATATCTGCATACTTTCCACAACAGATCAACTATGCATAACGTAGTGAGAGTGTTCACATCTGGGTATATTAAATGCATAACATATTATTATATTTTAAAGAGAAAATATTTACCGAACTGCAAGTCACCTGCTTAGTCCACTTTCTAACTAGTTTAAAATCTTCTCTTTGATTTATAACTGAACGAAAAACCTTATATATGTTTGAATGAAAATGCACTTGCAAATAATACCGTTACCTTCGATTTTAGCAATAAATTTACCTTCGACCTCTTGGGATAAATGTTTATTTGCTTCATCTGTACAGTTTTTAAATCTAATGACTTATTACCAAATATAGTCCAAGTGATGTACGTATTCTTTGTATGTATGACGGAGAGTTGTTGATTTCAAAAGTATGACATCTGACTTGGATTAATTACAAGAAGATCATAGGGTCCAGCGTTATAATTGCAAATAAGTTTACAATTCGAAATGTATATTGATTGATTTATTCATTCAATTTTTAAATTCCTTGCTTCTCTCTTTCACATCTTGTTAATGCAATTTGTACTTTAAGCACGTAAGAGCAGAAATTGGAACAAATAAGTGACATAACTGCATCTAAAAATAAATTAGTAATAAATAAGAAAGAACGAACAATGAGTAATTAAGGCCTTCAAGGAAGTAAAATCCAAAACATGCTAGAGTTGAAGTTGAAGCTCGAAATATTTGTTGTTTGTTGTCTGTATGAAGCACAAATTTTCTCACGTTAAAGTAGGGTAAAATGGTACACAAACTTAAAAGGCCGGTTATAATAACTTCTAGTAAAGAGATAATAGATCTGAAAAAATATGAAAAGACAAAATATGATTCCGTGCTCATATTCATCATAAAAATTAAATAAAAGCTACAAAACTAACTTACAATTGAATATTTATTAAAATAGATACTTAGAGAAACTTATTTTAATATATGAGAGAATAATTTTAAGAAAAGGAACTAAAAAGTCTCTTGCAAATATATTTTTGTTCCTATGACCGTCTTTGTTTTTATTCATTCCTTTACTTCACATAACTTCATTTCCCCACTACTCACCGTATTATCCTCTATTGCAATTATAATTAAGCACTTGCGATAAGTCTTCTGTCTTTGCTTTTTATTACTAACGATATCCTTCTTCTTCTCCATTATTCTGAGTTGATCTTCAATTAATGGACCTCTTGGATGTGAGCAGACTGTTTCATCCAATATTAACTACATAACGTGGCACTTGAGCGAGCAACTTCACTCATATAAATATCGGACGCTTAATCTATAGTGCAACACATCTAAACATGGCCCTGAGTGACTTTTTGCAGCAGCAGCAGGGAGGGTGAACAGACCACTCTTACAATTAAGCCAGATTTTAATAATAATTAAGACAGAATCTGCTTCAATTATATTCAATTATAAGCAGACCCTGTTTTCCCTGTTTGCTTCAAAACTAAATCCTGTTCTCTTAAATACATGTGGTCTCACCCTCCCTGCTGCTGTCGATTTAAAACCAATGATTTATCGACTTTAAAGTATCCTGAATAAATTCAAAAATAAACAGCAGCAATGACGTTAGGTCTACCATTCCACTGGGGTCCCTTCTGCCGGTAAAGCCTTTACCAATAAGGTCCTAAGAGTCCTTGTTGGGGACATTGGCCCACAGCACTCATTCATTGGTTAAGACCTGTCTTGTGGTCCACAGGCACCTTATTGAGACTTTTTTATCCGGGGGACATTCTTTCTGAATGCCCCTATGTGGGTACCCTTCAGTGAGGTCACAAGGTCACGAGCTCACATCATCCTGCTGTTTATTTTAGTGGCCCAAGCCCATAGACACATCCCCATTGACAAAGTCAATGCGAATTCCTAATGTGCGAAACGAAATATTAGAAATTCAGAGGGTTGTCTAGGCATATCGATTTCATGTAACCCCCTCCCCAAAATCAAACCCCGTGGTAAGTGCAAAACTGCACTCGCCACGTTGTTTGACGTTGGCTAGGGTTACATGGGCTTGCTTGCGCCCCAATTATTAAAGAAATGGCATCCTAACGCCGCCCCCGAGAGATGTCCGGTACGGGGACTCGAACTTCGGGCCTCGAGTATGAGAGCCAGACGCTTTAGCACTGGACCATGAGCTCCAGTTATACATATGCGTTCCAAAAATACATATATAGCTATCTTTTCCTTGACTCAGTCACCTTGACGTTGTCAACGATGATAAGTATATACTATCAGATTATTTTTCTGATTCTGAATAAAATCTGCAATTTTACATATTTCTGCCGTTTTTGCCTTGATTAAAATATTATATTTTCAAGCCTCTTGATACAGTCAAGAATTTTATCAAGGCAGAACTGTGTTAGTAATATGCGTTAGATTGATATTATCGATAATGGCTATATATCACCGCACGGATTATGTGAAATATCTATAGCGTGGTTCGTCGTGATTTTATCCTTGACATCATCAAGGAATTCAGATTTTTGTGCTTGATATCATATGAAATAGGTAGATTCCTCAGACTTTAGTGTTTGAGGGATACGAGGCTGGGAAATCGAAGAAGAACATGACTGTATAGGTATGAAACTATTAATTACAATGAAAAAGAACTATGCACCGTTTTTGCGAGACTACGCTATACAAGGGAAATAACTGCTTAATTACTCTATCGTTTACCTGATAGAGTTATTTCACTTGACAACGTCAAGGCTGATATATCACCATTTTTCTGTAGTCTAGCAAATTTATCTATAATGTTTACGTGGGCTGAACCGTTTGTGTTGTAAATTTAGAATTGGGAGATATCACTTATCGTTTTCATACTGTGCTGAACGCATCAAGGACCAAACATTTTATCGATACCTATACGATACCTCGACCTAGGGTCATGTAAATTTATTGTTATAAAACCAAACTGGATAGCTTGTGCTTTTGAAAAGAAATTTTTAAATTTAATCATGTCCATATCCCCTGAACACCAAGTTTGATGAATATTTCGCAGCGTATGTGTATCGACTCCATTAAACACAACTAAAATATTACAGTTATCTCTGATCACCTTTGGAATTTGTGTATACCGCTGGGTAACATAAATCACGTCTGTGTTTTTATGTCTGCCTCTGGAAAATATTCGGGTAGGATTGGAATGTTTATCCAGCATCACATCATCGTATACTACAAGACTGTTAATAAATCCGTCAAGGTCGTCTACGGATTGGGCTTCATCAATATCGGTAATAAAATCACTAATATTGCCGCCGTTTTCATTAAACGACTTTGCATTTTCATTAAAATCCTTATGAACTTCATAACATCTTTGAACATCTACGGATGGAGCTACTAAATATAATTTATCCCACTTGAGAAATCTCATTATCATATTAAGCAATAATTGTGTTTTGCTTGATCCAGATGGACCTATTATGATTGCCCTAATAGAATTTGGCAATGCTGGGGGATGCTTGACTGGTTCTTGTTTTTGTGTCACTGAAAAGTCAATTATATCCATGATAATAAATAACATGTATTTATATTGCGTTCGATGCAAGGCACCCACCCCCACCACTGGATTAACAACAACAATAACAAAAAATAAAAGGCGTGCGCTTGCAGATATGTGGTACAAAAAAATACAAATTTATTTCGTCTAGCACAAGGACAGGAGGTGATGTCGCTACTTCACTAGGAACATTACCAGGAACTCCGTGGGCGAAGTATCCCGGGGAAAAACATCTACCCGGATACAATTATTGTGGTCCTGGAACTCGACATGATGTCCGACTTGATGATCAAAATCAACCAAAACCAGGAGAATACCCAATAAATGCTATTGATCAAGAGTGTCATATTCATGATGTCGCGTATAAGAGTAATGATTTACAGCAAAGACATCTCGCAGATATAAAATTGATTCACGCGTTAAATTCTATAAAGAATAAATCTCTCAGAGAAAAACTCCCTAGTTAACTAGTAAAAACTGCTATGAAAGGTAAAATAATGCTAGGGACTGGTAATTAATTATATGATTATTATAATGGAGTCCATTTATTATAGCCCAAAAGGATATTGAGAGGGCAGAGCAGCGATTAGTAAACTTGCTACAGCAGCAAAAGTCTCACGTGCTGTTGCTGCAGCGTGGTTATCACGAAAAGCACCACCACCTAAAAGAATTCAACACGCGTATTTTGATGTCAGGGTTCCCAATGAAGTTCATCAAGCAGATATTTTGTTTTTACCACATGATACCATTAAAACACGTGGACATCAATCACGCACATACAAATACGCGTTAACTGTCGTTGATGTTGCAAGTAGATATAAAGAAGCGGAACCATTATCAAAAAAACAACATCTGAAGTTGCCTCTGCGTTTAAACGAATTTATCAGCGAGGACCATTACGATGGCCACAATTATTACAGGTTGATCCTGGCAAAGAATTTCTCGGTGAAGTATCATCGCTGATGAAGCAACATAATGTCAAAATCAGACGAGGACACACTACAACTCATCGTGATCAGGCAATAGTTGAAAGATTTAATCGAATACTCGCTGAGCGGTTATTTGGATACCAGTATGCAAAGGAAATAATTCAGAGCGACATGAGATCTCATGAATGGGTTGCAAGATTACCGAGCGTGATAGCTGCGTTCAATAATGAGATTACTCGTTCAATTTCTATGAAACCGATTGATGCGATTACGGAAAAATATATAATACCTCGGAACAAAATAATTCAATCTCAACCAGTATTAGGCAATGTGACTATAAGATATCTATATGAACCTGGTGAACTCGAAGGGGGTAAAAAAAGAGCAACTGATCCTATCTGGAGTGTGACTACACATAAAATTTCTAGCATGGTTAGATCCATGGGTAGACCCGCAATCTACAGACTGGATTCAACTGCTCCTCAGCGTGGATTTGTACGTGAACAATTACAAGTAATTCCTGAAGACACACAATTACCACTGCGTTCACTTTTGTAAATTGGAACCCCGACGTCGATTGCATTCAAGACATGTCAATATGACATTATCACATGTATGACCAAGATCACTATTAATTCTATCCACGGTAAATTGTTTTGGATTATTACTCGAATACTTCCACAACATGTGACAATTACAAATTACACAACGATTATTCTGTTGTTGTTTTAGCGTCATAATAAATTCAATCACGATTATTTTTTTTTATCGCATCGTTTATAACTGGATCATTTTTTCTTATTACTTCAACACTAACAATTTGATTATTGTTTTCTGTGGAGTCAATGACAACTCTGTGCAGTTGAGATATTCTCCTGACTCTAGATACTGCGAGATAAACTAAATCTGACCACTCGATTCTGTCATCGACAATCCAGATATTTGTATCAGTAATAGTTAATCCTTGTGACGAGTGAATCGTTATGGCATATCTCAATTTCCACGGTGAGTTATTCATACTCAACGCGCTTTCAACAACATCAACATCAACTAAAACAATATCATTTAAAACAAGATTCTGTTTTTCATTTGATCCTGGAATTTCAACTTCAAACTTCTGTCGTGGAGTATCTGCTGGGCGATAACACAATGGCACAAGTAGATTTGAGAATTTTTCTTTGTGTAACATAAATAATTTCTCCTGTAATTCATCAGGAATTATTTTTCTACTCGCAACTATTAAATCATTTGGTGTCAACAGATTCCAGAAATCATCGATGAGAGTTTCCGGAGTTATTTCACGCGCTATTTCACATTGTATTCTATCTGGTTGTAGTCTGATTAATCTTTTAAATTCTTTCAGCGGTTCATCAATAGCTGTATAATCATCATTTATTTCTTCATAATAATCCACAAATGATTTTAACCACTCATGTGGAGATTGACCGACGAAAGGTGGTGGTTGACCATGATCGCCGCACAAAATTACCGTAGTATTTTTCGTTAATAACCAGTTAAGAAATATTCTTAGTGTTTCTAACGACACCGTACAAATCTCATCCCAGATGATAATTCTAGGAATATATTTCTCACCCATTCGCTTAGGTGTCCACGTATCTCCACACCATCTGAAGAAACTATGATATGTACATGATTTTATTTCCCGTTGTTTTATTTCTCTTGCTAGTCTGTGTGTAGGTGTCGATACTATCATATCTAAATTCTGATGAAATAACTCAATGGCACGTGTTGTTTTACCAGAACCTCCAGGTCCATTGAGATAAATGGTTTTATGTCTAGCCACAGGATCAAATACAGATGGTGCTGTAGATACTGGTATTTGATTGTCATTACCGTAGTATTTTTCTTTGATATCAACGTCTGCTGATTCAGAATAATTGAGTATACTTTCGTGTTTTATTTTCCACGATCCCCATTCATTACTACCGAGTAAAGGTTTTACCAAATCCATGTACGCGCTATTTATATAAAATGAATCCGTAGCAACTCTGACAGCGTAACGAGGAAATTTATTTATCATCAACAATAAATTTACAGAAACGTAAGCGAGTATATATGATCTTAAATGGGTAAATTGCGGTGACTCACCATCGATATAACTCACGATTGTACCTAATTTAATTCCGTCTGATGAATAAGTATTGCTTCTGCTTATGAATGTTCCATTGTTCGTTGTGTCAGTAATTATAAAATCCAACTCAGCATCATCCATGATTAATCTTGCGCAGTGTCTTTTATAATCATACGAACCACCTTGAGTAAATTTACCAATTATTTTTCTACCGAGATCTTTTGCAACTTTAGTTTCATAATCAATTTTATTACAATCTTCATCCCCTGACTCTGTCAGGGAATATTTTTTTTGCTGTGGTAACCAAACTTGCTTCTGCGGATGATATGATATAATAGCTTCACTTACGTTCAACGACACTAAGATTTTAGCATCGAGCATGTATCGTAATGAAACTATTGGAACCCAATATTTTTCTGCAAAGTGTCTCCCAAACCACGCATAAACGATCGGATGAAGATTATTACGAAACTTAAAATGATTTTACACAAGCCAATCCAGTTAAATCAAACTCAGGTAATGGCCCATTTATCGCAACTCTTGTCATTTCATGTGTCGGATGTCCGAATCTTTTGAAATATTCAGAACAGTCTCCGTATCCAAGGAAACTCCCAGGATAACACGCAACCATATCAACCGATATAACTTTACGATGATCGTATATGGTATTCCATAATCCGCCATGTCCATATTCGACACAACTATGCTGAATACCTTCAAGGAATTCTGATCGTGTTGGCCTCCATGAATTTTTCTCCTGAGCGAAGTGAGCAGCATCTGATGGAACTGTAAAACAATTATTCAATAATCGTTCAACTTCAACATCATCAGAATTATATTTCAATGCAAGATTCTTCATTTCTTCATGGAGAGATTCTTTACGGTAAATCTCTCCATTAGGTTTTACAAATTGAACATAATTCACGGATTCTGAACTCTGAGATAACCAAACAGATACAGGATCATTTTTACTGATATTTCTGATAGCATCGAATATATAATCGTCATAAAATTTAACCATTCTATCTCGTCGAAATATTGCTACAGCATTAGTCCATGCATGTGCATTATGATCAATGATTGTTATTGGAGCTCCTCTTGATGTGTATTTTGACGCATATAAAATCTCTCCGGTTAGTGTTCTTACTGTTATTGGAAATTTTAATTTTTTTTCTAGTTCAGCGACGTCTTTGATAGATGCTCCGGTATTCTTAACTGTTTCTGTCCATGTATTTATTTTTTTACGTTGTATATCTGTTAAGCCATTTCCACATATTTCTTTTTTGAAATGTTCCATAATTCGCTCAGCTACACAATCTAACCGTGATATAGTCACGGAAAATTTCATCGGTTTAAGATTTTCAACGCTGGGTTTATCATTTAATGGATATATCGTATAAACAACTGCAGTTACAGGATATACTCGTTCATAATAAGGTTTATCAATACCAGTTAATATACCTGGCTTGGATTTTTTATCCAATATAACAGTTTGTCCTGATTGTGTTACTCTGACAGGTTTGCGTTTATCACGGATAATTCAAATATCATCATCCGTCTGCACAATAAATTTGATCAGAATAATATATCGCTGATTATCAAGGTAATTGATAATACTTCTTACTCGTTCGTCATTTATTCTTGTGTCGACGGTATCTCTGATTCTAAATGTCGACCAAGTATGAGTAGCACCATCATGCCGAAATTTTTTCTTAGCTTCACGAATACGATCGGTTATATCATCATTCATCAAAGCTAGGTCTTGCACTGAGTATTTAGATCTGGAATTTGGTAATTTATCAAGATCAAATCTTGCTCTAGAAGGTTCGATTACGGACGATCTCTTAAATTCCTCCATATAATAATTAAGACAGGATGTATTTAATTAGATTTTTGATTATAGTATAATGATACAAACAAATAACAAATACAACTGGTTAATGATCGGGTTTTCATTTCGCTGCAATAAACCATGTGTAAAAGAATTATGCGGATACCACATGCAGAGTTTTCGTAGAGGAAGCACAGGACCAAAACCTTGCGTTCGATGCGGTGTTGAAGTCAGAGAAAAAACTCAGTTATGCGTGCAATGTGGCGGTAAAAAATATAGAGAGATGAAGCGGTATTATGATGAGAATATGGACCATCGGCATCTCCGTTTAAACCATAAATGATTATTTGGCTAGATTTCAGAATAATCATTTAGAAGAATGATATTATATATAAATGGAACAGAATCAGTTTTTGAAACATCCCATCATTAAGAATTACGAGGCATCTTGTAGTGGTATAATCAGAAACTGTAAATCAAAGAGACCAATTAATGGATCTATTATTAATACTGGTTATGTTATATTTAATGCTGGAAAAAATAAAACATTTGTCTATCATCGATTCATCTACGTGTGTTTTTACTGGATAATCAAAGAAGGATTCGTAATCGATCACATCAATTCAAACCCGAAAGATAATTCTTTAGGAAATTTACGTGTTGTTACACAGAGTCAGGATTGTAAATTAGGAAGAACCGGTCATGGTAATAAATCTCTAAGATCAGTTATATCTACGAATACAGAGACAGGTGAAAAAATAACCTTCCCATCGATGACTTCGGCTGGTAAGTATTTTGACATTGACCGTGCTTCAATATTTCATGTAGTAAAGAATAGATATATCTCAGCGTTTTCAAAGAAATTCAATCAGAAGATCAAATTTAGATGTGCTGCTAGCAATTAAAAGCATACAATTAATAATAATGAAGACGAATTTTATTATTTATGATGTTGATAAAATCAGTATTGCTGATAAATTACCTCCGTGGACTAAAGTCAAAATTACTGAAAGAGATGATATTACTTACATAGAATTCATTGATAAAATTTACGCAGGAAAAGGGTTTTCACATCGATCATGTTCTATCATGCCTGTTTCACGTGATGAACGTGCGCGCCGACGATTACAAGAAAAATTCAGAGCGAGAATACACAAGAAAGAATAATCCATGGATTATAAATTAATTATTTTTTTTATTCTTGTCTTCTGAAATTGTCAGAAATATATTTATTCAGAAAAATCATTATTTCACTGAGATTTTTTTATTTAGTCGTGCAACTACCCCATCAAAATTAATAAACTTTGCTAGATTTCTTCAACTTCAGTCGTGCAAATACCCCATCAAAATCAATAAATTTACTCAGATTTGCTGTATTTTCTCAATTTTACAGAATATTTCATAAAATTATTTTATTTATAATATATTTTATTTTTATGAAAAACTGAAAATCAAGTGAAATTTGTTGAGATTTCTTCATTTAGTTGTGCAAATACCCCATCAAAATCAATGAATTTCGTCAGAATTCCTCAATTTCAGTCGTGTAATTACCCCATCAAATTATTAAATTAATTCGGAAAAATGATTTCAGAAAAATAAATTTATTTAAACAAATGACTTTTTATATAACGAATCACGAAAATATCAACGCTGTTATTGATGAAATTGAGCAACTTTCAACATGATGGTATAAAAGTTTCTGATGAACTTGATCCTCAAAAAATCATGTGTAATTTTGAATCATTACAACAACGAAAAACTCAAAACAGATATACACTACCATCCGATTATAGATTTATGAAATTAATTTATCGATCGATGATAGAATCTTTAGCAAAGGTTGATGATACGCAAGTAAAAGAATTTATTTCACTCGCAAATGGTATTGAAAAAATAAAACTAGAATTATCTCGCGAATATGAAACGAGAAACTAGTGAATAGTCGTGTAATGCAACTGCGAAAGATTATGTCAATGACAGAATCTGAAAATGTTGTTACCAGTGAAAGCAACAGTGACAGTGAAGATAATACTGGATTAGTGACTATGGTAATGGCTAAGCAGAATCCCTGGGAGAATTAAAATTTATCCGAGATGACCACGGATTATAAACTCGAAGATAAACGGGATTAATCGGTTCTGATACGGTGGAATTTGAGGTGTGAATCAATACAAAACGTATCCCTGCTGAGCTTGGTTGGATTTTTCAGTGTCAAGTATGATAACTGCCATCAATGACATCACATACTAGATTGACAGCGATCGTTGTTGTTATATTGACGATGCCCGGTGAAATGTGACGGCCTTCCTTGTATGGATCGTTATTGTATTTTAAGATACTTAATTGTGGAATTATTTTTTTCCATGTTGCGAGTATATCTGGAAAATAAACATCTATAATTCTTTCGTTTGGATAATTTAGCTCGCCAGAAGGATCATTAATTAAATTTGGATCTGCGCTGAATAAATCTGATTTGACATAGTTTATGAGTTTAGTGTGCTCGATGATCTGCTGTTCTACATCATCGTTGTAAACTTGTAATAGATATTTAAACAAACCAGGTAAAACTTCGTATGTTTTGTAATATTCGGATTTAATTGCTTTAACGTCCTGTAACTGATATTTGGAATTCTCATGTATTTTTTTTCGGTTGTCAAAAACTCATCTCGTCTTGGCTATGGTGGACCAGAATAAAGCGGTGGAACCTCATGCTATCCTAACACAGTTCTAATCGAACTTTGATATATATCCAAGGCGTAATCCGGAGATAATATTTCAATGGCCGATGACAGCGTTGGTTCGTGAACAGAAATGGCTATCTTTGATTCTTTTCCTGTAATAGATTTAATCCTGCGCTGGAATTCTTCATTGATCTGTTCTATTTGATAACTGCCCGTTGAGCTGCTGATCACTTGCCAATCAGGAGTTCCATCGGATTTGTTTTTATTTGCAAATACTAATGAATTATTCGGTTGTAGTCCACCGAATTCGTTCGACCTGATATTTGGCCAACTATAATAAACCTGTAATTGCGCTAATGCAATTTCTTTTGCTGGTATTGCAGTTGGAAAATTAATACTGAATTCAGGATTAGTTGAACTTGCTGATATCATTGTGGTTCTTACCGGAGCAGTATTAGTGACGATCTGTTGTAATAATTCCTGCGATCGCTGATCGAACGTTGTCATTATTATACTATCATTATTCTAAATCCCTGATTTATTCAACTGTGACTTTGTCACTGTCGTCAAATACTTCATTGTAGATTTTTTCTATCGCGCTGAATTCTTCATCGGATATTCCGCCATCGTTGAATGACGACGAGATCAGCGACGATAGTTTGGAATATGCTGTTGTTGCTGTATGTAATTTTACCATATACTCGTTTAATTTTGCATTCGTGCATGTATCTATCTTCTTTGCAATAATACTAAAAAAACCCGCTATAGTTGTTGCGGATGAAACGATAATCGTTACAACTATCGGCACTGACGTTGTTATCGTTGATAATATTACACCGGTTCCAGCAACAAGTGCAGAAACTGAATAAACAACTATGTCAACGACAACCACATGTCGCCGATATTTTTTCACTTTTATTGTGTAATCGTCGATGATACTTTTTAGTTTAGTTTGCCACGCACATACTTGATTGTATCTATATCGCTGAACGTCTATCATTATACTATATTAAGTAATTAATTGAGGTGTTTCAGCTACAAATTCCAGACACCACCAGTAAGACGCTGTGGTTACTTTTTTATCGGATGGTTCCGGTAGAAATATTTCTTGGTTATCTTTATTTAACACTACAGATACAGTCCCAGAAAAATTATCGGTTCAATGACGCCATGGAAATGTAGTAAATATCCTGAATTTTGCAGAGCTGAACACGGACAGCCTGTACACACCAGTGACCTCCGCGATATGTTTGATAGTGTTATTTTGTAATGTCCATGTTGATGATCCTGATAATTCTGCGTAGACGATATTGTTAATTTGTTTGTGTGGAATTTTAACGAGATTAATTTCATTTACGATATTAGGAATTCCACTGACAATATCGTTGATTCTCGTATTTATATCGGTGAGATTTATGTTAACGGTTGGTGGACTTCCAAAAAAATCATTAATGATTCTGTTTACCTTTCTGCGGAAATTCAGAAACAGTTGTACTTCATTAGTAAAATCAGTTTTGAGTGTGGTTATTCCATCGTTGATGATAGCTAACGAAGTTGTCACTGGAATTTCATTATCATCGACATATTTCTTCGTTGCAGCGTCGAGATTATCTGTTGGTTCTCCCACGTTGGTAATTTTATTATTGTTCATGTTGAGAGCGACGTGCATGGTATCACCGAATATTGACAACCTATCATTGATCGACACTGCAGTAATACCACTAGGAACAAGTTTACCCTCTCTGTCATATACAGCAATAAAACCTTCTCGTGATAATCGACTACAAATAATAATATCGTTGATTAAAATATTACTCGTCTTCAATTTTCCTTCACGGTTTTGAAATATAACGAATTCGTTTGGATCAACGTTGGCAAGATTGAGCAGGTCGGAAAATTCATCATTTATCTGCCTTGTTACTCGCTTGAGTAAATCTTCATCTGGTGTTTGTTGGGTTCCGAACTTTGTTCGGGTTTTAGCTGATCTTCCGTAAATATCTACCATTATATGATTAGCGATTATTTAAAATAGAACTAGTATATTCGTGTACAGCTTTATGAGGTGGTTTCGCTGATCTTGATACAGCATCAAGTACTGCAAGCGTTTCTCGGCCACATATCGGCGGGTCGGTTAATGTTTGTGTTGGTAACGTTGAATACCAGATTGGAATGTTGCCAGTGATAGAATCACCAGTGACATACCCTAAAAATTCTTTTGGTGGCGCCAACCCATACGAATCAAAATAAATAATTCCACGTGGATCAGTTGCATATGCAACCCAGTGAGTGTCACGACCAGAGCTTTTATCGAGATTAATAATACCTGTTTCAATCAGATTTGGAATTTTCGGTAACTGATCACGCATAAAAACACCTTTGAAATTCTTTATATTAAGTTGCTTAGCATCGAGTAAATCAAAGTTAGACATCGGGGAAAATCAACGAGTCTCTGGAATTCTTAATCCATTTCCGTATTGAGTCCCTGGAAGTCTCAGACCGTGACCTCTTCGTTTTCTTTTTTTTAATCCTTGTCCAGTTGCTTTCTTCAGCGCCATTCCAGCAACTGTCCCAACTGCACCTAACGCAGCAGCTTTTGCAACAGCTGGAGCGGCAGCAGCTATTAACGCTGGGATAGCTGCAAGAAGTGGAAATATACCACCAGTCTTAACGATGTCACTGATAGCACCCGCAGAAAGATTTACTCGTATACCTTTCGTTGATTGCTTAGCTTCAATGAAATGCTTGAACTGGTGTTCTGTTAGAGATAATTTATTTTGGCCACCTGCAATTTGTTCTTGTTTTAATGATATTTTTGTTCCACATCGCTTCGCTGATGCTGACTGAAGTCTTTTAATCTGACTGGGAGTCAGACTAACACTAACGTGATAATATGGCATTTATGATATATTTCTGACTTCTAAATTAACACTTGCATATTTTCTACTGGAGCATCAACGACTCTCATGCGACCACCAACACCTTCAAGTAGCATTGTTTTATCGCTGAGTATAACGGCGATTGCTCTGTAATTAGCAATAGCTCCTCGCGTCACACGAGCTCGAAAATGTATGTCAACGACGGACTGTCTAAACAAATCCAAATGTTACAGCGAAAAGTAATAAATCTGTACAGCGTTGTAATATCTAGCTGTGATATTTGTAAACCAGTATCAATATTTTGATCACGTCCCATAAACGACATCAATCGATGATATGCACGCACCACATGATTTTGCTCGAAATTTAACAAAATATCCTCCGATGGTTCTTGATGTCCATTTATTCTCAATGAAACTTCGGAAACACCGAGTTTGTCAAATATCATTGTACTACGCGTTTGATCATTTACTCGTGCAGCATCTTGAAGCGCCACGAATATATGTCGCGCCGCAAAGATACCCTGTTGTGATGATATCTGCCATGTAAATAAACCATTAATTGTGCTTTGAACAGCATCTGTAGTTGTTGTTAACCATGATAGCGTCGACTTACCGCCGCTGCCCATAAAAGTGAGTAACCGATCTTCTTCAGATATCGCTGGAGTCATTACTGGCATCCACAATGAAAGCTTTGTTAGAATTACCTTACCAGCATCATTGGCGGGTCGCCATATTGCATCATCGTCAGTTACTTTTCGTACGAGTACAATTATATGTTTGGCTCTGAAAATAACCTTTCTAACGTGTCTGCAGAATCCAAAAATATGTGATAGTGGAATCGCGCAAGAAAACATTCTGCTTCCACCCTCCAACATTGCTCGACGTGATCTAAATCCTAAGTTGAAATCTGGATCGACATTAATAATCATACTTTGCACAACCGCGTTGGCATTTCGAGCAAAGTTCATTGGTCGTCCTATTTCATACTGGGTGTATTCAGGATGATTAGAAGTATCCTTGGTAAACATCATTGATGGACCAGCTGATCTTGAATAATCGTCGCTGTATCTTGCAAGGCCAAGTATCGTCGTGGCAACGTCAACATCTTTTTGAATCGATTCAATATTTCTTCCGTCGATCATGTACGTGGCGCTGTCGAACAACGCCATGATGCCATTATTAACAAAAACAACACTAATATCAGCTCCAAAGTCAGTATTATCTGCTTTTAAAATTTCACCTTCTACTTCGATGAATGCTTCAGCGGGTAAGAAATGTCTACTTGTATCTTGAACTTGTAATTCGATTCGTCCACGCTGATTTGGCTGTCGTGCGTCGTAAGGATAATATTGATAATCACGTACCGATTCATCTTTGAGATATCAAATGCGGGATCAGGTACACGTTTGAACATGTTATGTTATTGGTCATCGTCTAATACGAAGACCACTTCCTGCTATCAGACTTGCTCCTACGTTGTTTTCCTTTTCATCGGCTAACTCTGCTAGTTTTTGATTTGCGGCTTGATTTATTATTTTACTAACACTTGCAGGCATCACTTCGGTGCTGGGTAATTTTACTGGTGGGGGTCGGACTATTTGTGGTCTACGTACCAATCGTAATAATCTATCCTTGATTGCAGAAAATGCTTTACTAACAACGTCACCAGCAGCGCTAATACCTTTTTCACGAATAACGTCAATAGCCTTCATTCCTAGTTGCTTTGCGATTGGTATTGCTTTTGGGGCTATTCTTCTAAATAAACCCTGAATGACATCACCAAATCCATCTCCGTAAAATGTCTTGTATACAGGTAATCTTGAATTTACCACCCTGACCATAGTTGGTCCACGTTGAGCAACATGTATGATCATCTATTATAATAATTATATCTAACTGTTTAATCACTGTGCTAATCATCGGTGATTTCATTAATGAGGGACCGATATACGCCAACGTCCATAATACCACCTGTAAATAATCGTTGACAAATTGATGACATTTCGTTGATAATTTCAGGAGAATTATTACCAGCTCGTTTTCCACCGATTAAAATTTCTAATCTATCTACGTCGGCAAGGATATTACCGGGACAAGTAACAAGGCCCCTTCCTCGAGCATTAATACCACTTCCAGTTGCACCTTTATCACTTTTATGGGGACCTAATAAAATATCAAAGATACTTGGGGAACTTTGATCTGGGGAATAAAATACTTCATCACCGGATGGTGAAGTAGGTAATAATCCTCGTGGTTGTGGTGATAGTTGTTGTTGTAGCTGTTGTCGTCGTTGTTGTGTTCGTTGTTCTAGTTCTTCTTGTTGTCGTTGTACTCGCTGTTTTGGCGATAGCGATGATGATTGTTGTTGTTGTTGTCGTTGTTGTATTATCTTTCGTCGTTGTTCTAGTGGTAATTGTATAAATGATAGATATTCATCTATTACGTGAGTATATTCCATATATCTTGGATCGCTGTTTCGAGCTTGATCAACGTCATGGTATATGCGAAATATCCATTTGTACCAAGTTTCGCGACTTACAGGATCATCGGCGTATTCAGATTTTAAAAATTGTCCTTGATCATCATAACCTCAAACAGCAACCGTAGCTAATTGTTTAATATTTTTGGCTTGTCTGATAGTATTAATGACATTTTCGGTAAATTTATCGGACAGATTAGCCCTGACTCGTGCTTGTTCTGGTTCATGTTGAGTATCACCTTCCGCTTGGTCTGCATCCTCAGGTATTTCCGGGGTTGGCATCGCAGTAGCTATTTTCTTCGGAAGTTCTCGTAGAATTTTTTTGTCTGTTCGCTCCACTATTTTTTCAGTTGATTCAGCGGTCTTTTTCAACACAGGAAGAATACCTTCAGTAGTCTTAGTGATAGGTTTAAATAATTGCTCTGCGGATTCTGTAAATTCTTCTTGTGTTTGTTGACGCTCTTGTAATTTTTGTTTAACACCATTATGAAGCAGAAGATATTTCTGTATTGCTTCTAGTTGCACTCGAGCTAATCTTGCTGAATGAGCTTCACCGATCATTATTGATATAATAATAAATGATCTTTTTAAATCGACAGCAGCAGGGAGGGTGCGACCACATGTATGCAAGAGAACAGGATTTATTTTTGAAGCAAACGGAAAACAGGGTCTGCTTGAACGGTATATAACTGAAACAGATTCTGCCTTAATTATTATTAAAATCTGGCTTAATTGTAAGAGTGGTCTGTTCACCCTCCCTGCTGCTGCAGCTGTTGGTGTTATTTTGGAGAATCTGATTACACATAACGCTAAAGGCTGTTTATTCACTTTATTTCACTCATTGTCCATTACAATTCCACTGTAGATCATTGTATAAAATCCTCGCGAAATGCTTAAAGACAAATTTAATGATAACGTATAGCGACATTTTTAGACGTAATCACCAAGCAAGGTGATTCTGTGTAATCCGGTTTCGGTCGCACGCTATGATGTCACGAGGTAAGAGCCTGCTATTGGGAAGAAGTTGAATTACAAATATAAACAACGACAATGACGTAATTCATAAACAAAGCTAGGGAAAACACCGGGAGGAAAAATATGTCACACAAGTCCAATAAATTGGAAGTAACTTCGTATATATCTTATGCATGGTATGTTGTGTCTTATATTTCATTTCGTACATAATACCTTTTCTTCCCATAATAATATCTTCCTTCATACACGTAAAAGACAGTAGAAACCAGGATGTCAAGTCAAATTTATTTAAATTAAATTGTGCATTGTGCTAAATTATAATTTTGAAGAAATGGCAAGTGTACAAGTCAACAAAATCATTTACTTACAAAACATTGTACGTGACTACCCTGTCCCATTCAGAGTTAAACATCCATAAAGGAGATGAATGAAAAAGCCCGCACCTTCTTGTTCACGCGATTGTACATTGACTCCCCCTCCACCAGTAATAGTTTAATCCAAATCAACTTTTTTGACCTAGTCTGATGCTGAACTGCCATTGTAAAATTTCATAGCGATGGATAATTTTCATCTAGAAATTTTGTTATGACAAGTATTGTGCTGATAACCTAAAACTCACAATTGAATAAACTTTGTTAGAATTATATTACGATTCAATTTTAAAACTAAAATTATTTTTTCCATTTATGCCAATAAATGCGCTTACATGACCAGTATGACTTTGACATAACAAAACTTAATGAATACTAATTTTGAAGTGATTATGGACATTACATCGTACTATTTTAACATATTACTTCTATGCTCCCTAATCAATTTTCACGTTTGAATAAATAGCTTACATGATGAGGGCGTTAGGAAGACTACGAATGTGCACAAAGACTGATACTGACACAGCGGCGATGAAAGTGTTACAACAGTTACAGAGATAATACTTCTTGGACAACTGTCTTTTATTTTATCAAGATAATATGCCTTTGCATATGATTGTTGTTGTTATTGCTGTTATAGGGTTTAAAGCCATTTTTCAGCACAAGATAGGCTATACATTCCTGCCAGTATAAATGGTGGAGGAGGAACCCAGGAAAACCCCAGAACGAGCCACCGACCCACGAGAAGCTACTGGCAAGCTTTTGATATTTATACATTTAATTTGTTTCTAATTTCTTTTCTTTTCTTCCATTTACTATTTTTTTCTTCACTTTTGCACATGAACACAATTCTTGTGGATTCATAGTAGAAAGTAAATCAATTAAAACTGTCCCTGGTTGGGGCGGTTGAATGGGGGATTGAATCATACATATAGTATCCGTTTGAACTAATCGCTTAATATTTCTACACATGTCATAGACCTATCACAGAATGCATGAAAACGAACCCAAAAGGTGCAGTGGATGTTGTTATTTAAGATGGAGTTAAGAGGTGGACAGGAAGAATACGCAAGCGTGACTCAAAGTCATAACGATAATAAGAATTAAATCTGAAGAGTTTATATCTGAAATAGAGCGCATAACGTCTGAGTTTGAATCTAGAATGTTACTGAAACATTTAAATTGGAATTCGGATACAAGTCTGTTTTGTGTTCAGGATGAATACCTTCATAAAAGTAACACTCAGGTTTTTTGTTTCATGGTCCGTGTAGAACCTGATATAGACATTCCTGATTCATTTTGTGGCATTTATTAATTATGCCAACTTAAGTAATATTGTAGAGAAAGTTCACATATTAATTTTAATTTTAGCAAGCAATTCTAAAACCAATAGAGACGAAAGTCAAAGTCTTTGCGGCAGGTTTTTAGAATGCTAGCGTTTGAACTGTGATAGAAATTTAGTAAATGTAATACATATAAGGTATCTCAACAGTAAACAATATAGCCTTGGCATTCTATTTAATATACCGCACGTATACATCAGTTAAGAGAGTGTGATCATTATATTACCTTATTAACGGACATTACTAGCAGCTTGCTTCCAACCCATTTCGCTATCGAAGACGTAAATATGCACTACAAAATGTGCGCTATATATGAGCTATACCGCACTTAATTGAAACCTGCTAGTGAGAGTGTATATATATATATATATATATATATATATAGAGAGAGAGAGAGAGAGAGAGAGAGAGAGAGAGACAGACAGACAGACAGACAGACAGACAGACAGACAGACTTAACTACACTATTATTTATCTTCGCATGACGCTGGTGATTGAGCTATGATAGGATTTGGAGAAAAAAGACGCAAAATTATATGATATATGTGGAAAAATCTTTATGACATTATGTGAAGACTATGGCACATATTTCTGTGCCTTAAAATGCAAAAAGAGCTATTTAAAAACAACTACTGACACATTTGAGCCTATGATACTTATCCGTTTTATGAGGTATTGTAAAATTAAATATGGAAAAGAAAGTAAATCTATTTCTTGCAGACGGCGTTAGTAATGATATACCTATATGTTGACATCTGCATACTTGTATTCCCAACACATCTAG
>JAECUM010009030.1:0-100443 GCA_016617855.1 Megalonaias nervosa
CTCTCTCTCAATGGGGCATACGTTTTATTTGATCATTAGGTGCAAGAAGAAAATTGTGATGGAATATGTCTTTGTCATGATTATTCATCTTCTAACTTGTAAATTCTAACACACATATATGTAATCAAATTTAAACAATGTATATTACAAACAACGTACATTACTGGTGCATGCTGCTTTAGTGCAATTACATCTGATCTATGTTAATTTTTAATACTGACGATCATGTAATTGTTAAAAATACACAGTGTGGGATTCTATATTTTTTCATACATGATCTCTTCCCCAAAATGAAATATTTTTTACACATTATTTTCCATAGGAAAAATACGATAAAGCAATTCGGCTGCTATAATCCATATATAAGTCGATTCAGAGTATAAGACGAAGCTAAGATTTTCTGGTCAAAAAGTATCGTCTTGTAGGCTGGCAAATACGCTAACTATGTAGGTGAATCAGAGGCAAGAATCTCATTAAGTTGAGTTTGATATTGTTTTTAAGGGAACCACAGTGACTCCTTGGTTAGTGTGCTTGCCTCAAAATCATTAGGTTATGGGTTTGAATCCTGCCTGACTTATCCATGGTAGCTACCACGGTGTGTCTCTTGGTGAGGCACTTTATTCCTTTGCCTTGATAATAGTCTTTCATGTGCTATTAAACACCAATCTGCCATTCAGTCAATAAATCTGGAGGATATGTAGATTTCATGTTGTATGGCAGGTAGTTACAGTACATGCATTAATGTTTTTTCTTAGAAAACCCATCCAGTCCACCACAGATACAGCTTTGTGATTGTTTTTTATGATCTTGACCGTGTTAGACATAGTGGATTGAATAACTGTATTGCCCCTACCAAAAGTTATAATTTTGTAATGGTGATTGCCCACAAGACTGCATGATACTTAACTATTCGTTGAATTACAGTAGCCAGTTGGGCCCTGGATGGCTGAGTGGTCTAAAGCACATGCCTTTACCAATCACTGCCATTTCACCCATGCCCATAAGGGTTCAAGTCTATGGCTCATCCAGTGTGGGTATGTGAGACAACTTGCCAGTAGCTTCCTGTGGGTTAGTGGTTCAGGTTTTTCCTCCACCAGTTGTACTGGCCACCATGTATAGCCTATCTTGCACAGAGAAGTGGTGTAAACCCAAAACAACAACAACAGAATTATAGCTCATGTCAGTCAACTTAATATCTTCACATGGAATGTTGCTTTTAATCAGCATGGCTCAAGAACCATTCTGCATATTCAGTTCAATTTGAAGTGAACGTTATTTCATAGACCAAGATGTTTTTTATGGGTTTGTCTTGTCTGCTCCCATTTAGGACCCTGGTATAGCATACACCCTTGTATTTTGTAGACCCTTGTATTGTGTGCACCCTGTGCAATAGCTGATAGCTCTAATTTTTGTTTTCATTTGGGATATCCATGAAAGACAATAAAATTATTTGACAATAAATATAATTTGCATACAGATAGGTAAACATGGAGAAGCAACGTAGTGTGAAAATACATTTACTAGATTGATGTAACAGAAATAAACAAAGGAGAAGATATGTGAAGATGCAGTTAATAGATTGATATCACAAATTTCTGCACAGCTCAGAAATTCAGTAAAATCTGAAGCTGACTCATTTTGCTTTGGGACATGTAATGAATTAGGAATTACATTATATCTGTCCTTGATCGTATGCAATGATGTTAAAAATACTTGAATCATCATATGCTTTGGAGAATATTTTGAACATTTTTTTTAATTGAGTTACATTGATAATCCCATAGGATTTTTACTGATTTGTCCTTTTACCATGGGTGAAACAAGCATTGATAATCACCTATGATTTTTCTGTTTGTCCTTTTATGATGTGTGTAATAAACATTGATAATATCATAGGATTTTTTCTGTTTTGTCATTTTATCATGTGTGTAAGAAACGTTTAGCTTCAAGAAATATTACCACTTGCTTTGTAAGATGCTGTTAAGATTTGAGTTGGGTAATGATTATGATGCAGACATGCACAGTCTCACTTTCTCACATCATTTCATGTAAATTTGCATAAACTAATTTTGTCACACTGATATGGAAGATGTATTTTTTTTTAAGAAAGCCTGTTCTATAGCACCAATGTTCAATTGTCATTGTTGTGTGCAGATGAATAGACATATCTTCACGATTTGCAGGTGAGATAGACATTATTCTTAATAAAAACTGCATTGAAAGGTTGATAAGGAAAATGAAAATTAAAGGACATGATAAGACTTGCCTTATATACTTTTAGAAAATAAGTTCAGGCAAAACTATCAGGACTTAACCTAATTACATTTCTTAGCCCATATTGCAAGACCAGTATCATTTTGGTTCTGTAGCAACAAGAAACATTTTCATTCAGCAGTTTAGTTTGAAACATAGGTGTTAGAATAACATTGAAGCTCAGCATTAAAAGTGTTGACTAGTGGCTGTTAAGAAAATGTACTTCCTGACTCAGAGTGTTTACTGACTGCAGGAACAGCCCCCGACTTCAAAGTAAGAATATCCCTTTGCTGATGCCTGATGATTCTTTGAGGGAGTACAGCTAGCCCAGGTCTGGCCATAGTCTTCAGCTATGGTCATAAATATCAGTACTGATGGCCATGACATTGTGTGGGCATCCATCTAATGTAGCAGGCATTCACTCACTAATCCTTTCCCCTTCATGTCCATTGCATGGGTAACCATCTGATATAGTAAGGATTCACTCAAGGATATCCATCTGATATAGTAAGCATTCACTCAAGGATATCCATCTGATGGAGTAGGCATTCACTCAATAATCCTTTCCCATAAGTCCATGACCAGGGTATTATATGAGTATCCATGTGATGGAGTAGGCATTCACTCAATAATCCTTTCCCATAAGTCCATGACCAGGGTATTATATGAGTATCCATGTGATGGAGTAGGCATTCACTCAATAATCCTTTCCCATAAGTCCATGACCAGGGTATTATATGAGTATCCATGTGATGGAGTAGGCATTCACTCAATAATCCTTTCCCTTCCATGGTATTGTATGGGTAGTCTGGAGACCTTAATATAGGTACTGTAAGTTTACATCCATGCAAATGATTTTTGTGCCATTTTTCATTTTTTAAATTGTCTCATAGATAACATGCTTAAACTTGTACAAAGTCTTGAAATTCTATTTACATTCATGTTCTTGTCACTTGCGCATTTTTAAAAATAACTGGATACGTCTGCTTTTACAGCTGAAATACATGCCACCAAAAAGATAGTTAAGAGGGTCCCTAAGGGAACATCCGAGTACCAGGCAGCCTGGATATTTGACAGTGATGATGAATGGGATCTGGTAAGTTGTCTGCCTTGTATCATATATCAGGACATGTTTCTTGGTTTAATGCATCACTGTCACATGGCCCATTTAATATTTTTTATATTTTAGTCACTGTTATGTTTTGCTAAATAGCACAAAACATGGTTTGGTCTAACTACTTTAATGACTAGACTACAACTGATTTAAACAGTGAAAACACGTGCACACTAGTTTCTCACGCTAATCGTATCATAAGGCATATAGGGTTACAACTGAGTGAGAGCCTGGAGCTGAGCTTAGGTGACCTGTAACTGTCAGACCATTTGAAGCAGCAGAATGTTAATACCGTATATTACCACAGTTGTCATATGAGGCTAAGGTGAAATTTAGTATCCTATAGTCAGCTTACAGCCCATTCTGAATTATACCCCCACCATCAGTCTCAGTACAATTAAGATCAAGCTGAGAATTGTTTAATCCCTTCATATCTTACAAATCAAAACTATACTTTTCTCTACCTGCACAAACTTTTGTAATTTCAAAAAGTGCACCATCTTTATTTGTATGTAGGTGCCCTTTTTAATCCCTTTCAGTTTTGGGGGTGCTCGTAGTAGAAGCATTTTAAAACAGAAGATTTGCAGACTTTAGTGGGCTTACATTTTCAATGAAGAAAATTTACTTTTCTTTTAACATGTAAGCAAATTATTCCAATTCTGTTTAATATTCTTTTTTTTTTTTACAAAATAAAGATTTAATTCCTGTTTATTGTGTTGTTTTAACTGCAGCATCTCATTTATTAACTTCCCTGTAACATTTATGTAGATGTAGTGAAAGTCACATGATAAAGCCAGTGATTGATGAAGCTTAAAGTTACCTGATGCATAAGGTCGCTACTATATTCCATTTTTAATAAAGACCTCTTATGTGCCAAGAACCACATGCCTATGGACTTATTTTATGTGCCAAGTATAATATCAAGGTAAATTCATGTAATTTACATGATATAAAATTAATTAGCTTTTCAATAGTGAAATGGGGATGTCGGTAGTGAAATGGGGCTATCATTAGTGAAATGGGGCTATCTGTAGTGAAATGGAGCAATCCTTAGTAAAATAGGGCTGCCTGTAGTGAAATGGTGCTGTCTGTAGTGAAATGGGGCTATCTGTAGTTAAATGGGGCTTTCGTTAGTGAAATGAAGCTATCTTGTAGGGAAATGGTTACGCATGCTTGTAAACATTCAGATAGTTTGGCTGTTTAATTATTTGCAGAGTTGTGTGTCCTCTGATACCAGTTGCTGGGCAGGTCTTATGAAGTAATGAAGGTAGTGGGGGTATTGATCTAGGCTTATAAGAATTGTTATCCCTTCAGTAGAGTGCAAAATTGATGCATATTATTCAGAATATATCAAATGAAAAAATTGTTTCCATCCATTTTCATTATTTAGAGGAGACCAGTAAGAAAACAAGTAATCAGGTGACATGAGAGTGAATGTGTGTGCATGTGAGAGATAGAGAGAGAAGGAATGCAAAGCAAAATCATAACAGATTTATATATTTAATCACATTTAGTAATCCTATGGCAAGTACATATTTATAGTATCAGTATGGAACCATATCACAATTAATCATAATCCTTCAAAATATCATTTGGTTTAAACCCCTTAAATTCCACCTCTGAATCATGAGTAATATCAGAAAGTTTCCTACAGGACCAATTTTCATGGTTTTCACTGTTGCTCAGAACCAAGAAAAAACTTATCCATGTATGCTGATGCCCCCCCTCCCCCCCCCCAGCCCATTTCTTTCTGTATTTTATTCCTTGAGATTAACAAAACTACTAGTAATTGACTGCTCTGGTAGCTCAAGTGGTTTGAGAGTCTGCCTTGGATGCAGGAAATCGTGGGATTGAACGCTGGCCAAGTCATACCAAAGACTTATAGAAATGGTACTAGCAGTTGCATCACTTGGCATTCAGAGATTAGTGTTGTTACAAGTCTATGCTCTTAAACTAAGTAACAGAAAAGAATGAAGACAACAAGCTTTGTAAAATTTAAAAATTTATTTCCATAGAATACAAAGTGAAAAATTAAGAAAAAAGAACTTACACTTTTACGAATTAAATAAAAAAATAATCCAAGAATTAAAATAGAGGTCCTAGTATTAAAATGTCCGGAATGAAACTGAGTTCAAGTCCCGATGAAATCCAAAATGGAAGGTGATGATGTCTGTTGTGGTCAGCAAAGTGCTGTTTTGTCAACAATCTCTTGTTGAATCACAGAAAATATTATTCCAGTTTTGAATTCAGTATAACTTCCAATAATTGTCTTTATCCAAGAATTTTGTAGGAGCACTTATGTATTTCCAGGGAAAAGAATCACTTGAATTTGATAATTTGAAGAAAATAAAAATTCAACCCAAACTGGTCACAACATCATAACAAGATAAAACATAAGGTATTCAAACACTGGTGATACTGAAAATGAAAGAATAAAATATAACAGTATATAAAAATTAAATTTGATACTTATTCATTTCTACCTTTCATATGAGTACAACTATTGCTGAAAAATTTAAATCCCCCTGAAAGCACATTTCATTTTATTCATGCATTTTTAATCCAAAAATGCAAAAAATCCTAAAAAAATGCTTGAAACATTGCTTGAAGCACCATTATTACTGAAACAACATGTGTATTAACTAATTACAGCAGTGTAAAGCTCGCATTTATTGATTTTCAGACAAAAGCCACTGTATTATTGTTACAGCACTTGCCTTCTACTCACAGAATAGAAAATGCAGGTCCAGTATTTGTTACAAGAAATTGGATTTATTGTGCATGAGGTTGGTAAATAGAGATAAATACATTTCTCCTGCTTTCTTACACCCTGCAAATACAATAAAAGTACATTTACTACAACCATAAATAACAATACCGTCATCAGTGCATTATTGTTCTGCATGTATACATTGATTCAGTTACAGTATATTCAATATGAATGACATATTTATTAACTGTCCATAAAGAGAGATAGTGGACCAAGTAAACCTAAACACAAAACAATCAGTATGTAGAGCAAAAGTAGAGAACAGACAGACAGACAGACAAGCATACGGACAGAAAGATAGGCTCAGAAAGGAATATGCAGGATGATAACCTATTAGAGGTACTAAAATACATCAACATACATTTCAGAGAGAAATATACACAGAGTACATATAAAAAACTGTTACATTGACTATATTGTAAATCTATGTACTTTATCGTGTGGGACAAAGGTCAAGTCACATTTTCTTTGGAGCAAAAGAATCATCAGGCACTTTTCTTACTGCAGTCCCATGACCAGCACCATTCAGAAGCTCTAATGGAATGACCACCACTAATATGCTGTTCATGCTATGTTGTTTATACAGACAAGTAGCAAACTAACCAATTGGAAAGTTACTTACCACTTGTCATAATAGAACAACTCAGCATGAACAGTAATCAGGGTAGCTTCATTGCTCAGAGTGAACAAAACTTGAACAGGTAATCCTGGTTCAAGATTGCCTTATTGGCTAAATATGTGTAAAAATGAGAATAACACAATAATTGCAACTGATGACTATATTTCACTCATCAATGAACATTAATTACATAAAATAATAAAATACCTAATTCAGCATAATTAAAACATGAATATATAAAATTATAAAATATATGATCCTGCTACATCAACATAATGTCAATCAAGTAAAATGGTACACAAAAATGCTTGGGGGGGGGGTAAATAATCCCCAAATTTGCAGAACTAAATGAGTCCATCTTTCTTAAAACCACTGATAATTAGGTCCTATCTTTCACTCATTGTCACATGTGCTGCAGTTATCCATTCATATATATGTCAGTCATTATGCTTTTGGTGTAATCATTAAGTTTTTATTCAACTTACACCTCTCACTCACCTGTATTTGGATTTCGCCTTTTTGGTACATTAAAAAGAACATAAATTGTTATGTATATTTAATTTGTATTCGTTAGTTTTTCTCCATGATTATAAGTTATAATTGTATTTTATACTTGACCTTGTCCAAAAATAAATTCATCTTGTTCCTGATCAATAACTTATTTTTTTTAATAAATATTACATAGCTAATATTTTCTCTATGAGTGTGGGTTGAATATTAGGATTATTATCAATAGAAATAAACATATTTGTTTGGGTCTGAGTCATGGTTATTGGAATTCTCCCCCAAAAAATACCAAGCATCACTGATGTTTTCCACATTCTGTATTTTAATTTTATTTGCAGAATCTTCTAGAATGGATGTTTCCATTAAGTAATAATTTTTTTTTAAGAAAATGGTAATTGTAACCTAGGTCAAGTAGAGGGCATTATAATCTTTTTTATCTTAAAATTACTCACTTGTGCTGTAAGATCTTGAAGCAGAATCATTTGTTGTGTTCATTATTTGATTTGGGTGTATTTATTCAATTTCTTTTATTCACTGGAGTACAAAGTGCTCATAAATAATATTCTTAGACACAAACATTAGCTTGAAATTACTGTGAATACAGGCAAGTATTATATTATTGTGATTCATTAAAAGACTGATGTCACATCACAATATCACAGGCCATTTCAGGCACATCAACATCTTCAATTTTGGATCTTATTTTGAACACCACTGGAATTTAATTAGAACTTTATTCATTAGGACTGGTAATAACACTTGGTGGACTATGTGGGATTCAGTTCGTAGTAGGTTCTTTGTAAATTTTCACTTTGTTTTCTATTAGTTGTTGAATTTTACAAATTTTAAACTTGTTGGTTTTTACTCTTTTCTGTGTAAAGAGCATAGAGTCGTAATATAACATAAAGCAATAAAAGGTTATATACATCATTTTTATTATCATTTCTTTAGTCCCACACATCAGTTATATGTGAGAATATTCTGAAAATGTAGACTGCTGTGAATGAGTAGTGTAAAAATACATTTGTCCATCATAACCATCATGTACATCCCTTATTTTCTGTTTATAACAGTTGTATATGATACATTTTGAAGAAAATATGCAGGTTTCTTCATTTTGAAAAATTGTCTCACATATTCATTATAATTTGATAATATATGTTGGTAGACCAGTCTGTACTTTTTGAAAACTGGTGCCAGCTTCTAAGTGAAACAGGCTTTATTGGTGTGACCCATGGATGTTATGTGGCTGAAAAATGTTAGAGTAGACCAGTCTTTTTAAAATTCAAAACATGTTGGATCAAACAAGGACAAATCAATAGCGCTTTGCAAATTTAAAAAGAAGAATATGAGATTGATGTAATACTGTAACACAACACTCAGATTAACCACATTGTCATGAATTTATAGACTCTTTTATATTCATTTAGAGAACATTAGACATATAGACTAGTTAAAGTGAGTGTTTTATATAAATGTGTCAATATGTTTTGTACTTTCATTCTTGTACTAATCCACCTGGACTTTGACACCTGGATTTTGACACCTGGATTTTGACAAAAAGTTTAATATGATGCAGACCTAGATTGTCAGCAAAAAAAAATGACTTTACATTTTTCATACAATTTCATGTAATATACAGATTGCTCTTTTTATGCTCAGATTATGCATTTTTGCCACTTTTATTAGTAATAATTATGGTTATACTTCTATTTGGGTTGGCATGTATGCATTCAGCATGAATTGACTTATATTAATGAGGTTGCAAGATTCATTAAATCTGGGCACTTATTGTCACCAGTAACATCTTCCTTTTCTGTGATGGCCTCCATGACCTGTTTAGCATGCCAGTTGTGGAAGTGCAGTTTTAATTCCTCTTTGGACTCTTTTTTTATTGTCAAGGCTTGTGGTTGAAATTGGTCTGTACATGAGGCAGGGACAAACAAACAAATGATTCAACTGTCTTGCAATATTAATATCATCTTTTTGCACTTTGGTGACACAGTGTAAGTGCTTGATTTTGACAGGTGTTTTACTTGTACTCATAGAGGTTGCAATATTGTTTTTAGTATTGTTGGCTGCATCATCTTTCATTCATATTATTCACTCTGACGAAAACACTGTGCAAGTATTGAACTTATCAGGTCTTCGATTTGTGTACATGTGGTAGTATTGTTTTAAATGTTCAACTGACCACCCGTTGCATTGTTTTAGTTTTTGCATTCTTTATTTTAGGTATTTATAGAGGTTAAACCAACTACCTATTAATATGCAAATATTGACAGGCTAAACCATGAAGATAAGTACCCATGAAAATGTCTTTTTTTTCCAAAACCATGAAAATTGAGCCCCAAGAAAATAAATGACACTACATTAATCATAGTCATCATCAGACTCCATTTTTGGCAGTTCTGAATCATTTTTTAAGTCCTTGGATTTATTAGGGAGTTTGAAATGCCTGTCAGGAGGTAAGATTTCTGAGCATTAGCCTTCAGAAGTATTTCAGGCCTCTGATACATAATCTACTCTCATTTGTTCTGGTAGGGGTCTGTATCTTTTCACTCCCCTTTTATCATCAGGGATGGCCATTGAAAGGTTTATTTACAGATAAGCGAAGATGTGCAACCCCTAGGAATATCTGTTTGCATTGTCTTGCCTCTTTTGAAATTGTGCTTTGCATCATTGGAGGAGTGGTCACAGAAGCAGTTGAAAGTGCAGCTGTATTGACCTGATGCTTGATGTTCTTAGGAATAATGTGAGGAAAGATAAAGCAAAATTATGGAATGCATATTTATATAATTATGTTGAAGTCACAAAATTTTGATAGCATAAATTTTAAACCTCATTGTCACCATCATCAAAGACAAATGGTTGCATCACTGTGGCTTTCCTTTCTTTAACACTTGTGATAATTTCTGAGTTGTAAACATGTTCTTCAGCTGGAAAGTCAGTGTCATGTGTCAGTCATTCATGCACGCTCTCCATTGACTGTACCAACACCCCCTCTCTACTTGGTCACTTCTCTAGTAAAAATTAATCATCATCAACATTGCTGACACTACTGCCATTATCCTTTCCAGTTGAAATACCAATACCCGTCCCATGTCCCAGCATTTCTCAATTAAGCTAGGCATTGTAGCATCACATGATTTACATATAATATATTTTAAACTGAAGAGTTGGGGTTGTAAAATAGGCATTATACACCTTCCTTCATGTCATACAAGGTGACCAATTGAGGCAGTATCTGTGGCGGCTTAGTGGTTAATGCACTGACTCTTGACTAAAAGGGTGAGGTGCCCTTGAGCTCCTGAACTTTCATTAGTGACAGTCTTCCTTCTCAGTTCTCATTGATAGTTAAAGGCTTTGTATTGAAATATGGGAACCCAATACATGCGATCAGTGTTCATCGTTTCTCTATGCCCTGCCTGTCTCTACATTTGTTCACTTTTTTGTAACTAGCATAGCTTTACCTGATTACACATAATTTGATGCCATTTAGTAGTTAATTTGCCTGTTACATATAGATATGCCTTCTTTTTTGTAGATTTTGTTTTTTCAGGTCCAATTTTTATAGAGTTATTGCCCTTTTTCATCACCACTAAATATCCACTAAAGCTGATCCTTGTAAACAGCATTGCTAAGAAACAACTCAGCATCGTGTGATGGAGTTTGTAGTGTACATTGTCTCCTTGATCTTTTTGTCCATTTTTTGCATTTTGTCTTGTTGACTCTATATTCAGAAATGTTGCCTGGCTGCAGAATTGCTGGTTTCCTGCAAAAATGATCGTCATGCAACTTTTAAAGCACAGTGGGAGAAATATTGTGCAAGTTATCTGAGGTTCCTGTTATTTCTTGTACCCAATGCACAATTTCTTAATTTTTGTTTTTAATTAGATCTAGGTTAATCAGATCATTGTGTTTTTTGCCTTTTCTCCATCAGTCCTTTTATCTGTTGAGAATACTGTTTGAATACAAGCGTGCTTATTGTAGAGATCTGTGAGAGTATTACAGAAACTATGGAGGTATTCAGATTGAATTGTTTCCTGGAGCAGTATAGTAAATTGATCTATCAATCAGCAGTTCAGGAAATGTCCAAAGTGCAACAGCAGTGTGTCATGTTGAAACGAAAGATAATTGATTTCTTTTGGAACATCATTGAGATGGAAGGATCTTCACTTAAGAATGAAACTAAGGAGGATGAAATTTCAGATGGTTTGCTGCTAATCAAGCAATGCAGCAACGACACAGAAATAACCGTTATGTTGTCATTCACTGTGCACAGAAAATGACGATACAGAAATAACCATCATGTTGTCATTCACTATGCACAGAAAGTGACGATACAGAAATAACCATCATGTTGTCATTCACTAAGCTTTAGGCCTTACAGGAAATCTGATACATTGACAGAAATATCCAAGGAACAACATGTGTGAATTGTGGAAAATTTTGTTTTGGATATATATATCTTCTTAAAACCTGTTCCTGAATCAATTCCTACTGGCCATAATTAGAGCATTTCTGCCATTACAAAACAATGAGTGTGAAAGGGGATTCAATTCTAAAAACTTAAAAACTAAATTCACACTACCCTGAGGAATAGAGTAACCACAGACCTTCAAAACTGCATCACTGTTGCAAGAAAATGTCAGAATATCTGTGAAAACAAAATCCAATACAGATGTAATTCAGATTTCAAAGGCCTGTGGGTAAAATCTGAACAGTAAACAAATTATATCCATACAGATGTATGTGTGGTCCAGTAAATTAGTTTCAGTTTGCTAAGGCTTTTTGAAAAGGAGTGAGTTTGATTTTGAGAAATCCACAGTGTCATTTGCAGGAGTTTTGGCCCTTGAGTTCATATCAACCTGACTTTGTTTTCCACAGCATGAGTTTACTAAGCATTATTGGATTCAATCAGATTTAGGCATACATCTTTTTATTGATGATTCAACCAAATTTTGGCATACATCTTTATATTAATGATTCAACCAAATTTAGGCATACATCTTTATATTAATGATTCAACCAAATTTAGGCGTAATTTTTATATTAATGATTCAACCAAATTTAGGCATACATCTTTATATTAATGATTCAACCAAATTTAGGCATACATCTTTATATTAATGATTCAACCAAATTTAGGCATACATCTTTTTATTGATGATTCAACCAAATTATGGCATACATCTTTATATTAATGATTCAACCAAATTTAGGCATACATCTTTTTATTGATGATTCAACCAAATTTTGGCATACATCTTTATATTAATGATTCAACCAAATTTTGGCATACATCTTTATATTAATGATTCAACCAAATTTAGGCATACATCTTTATATTAATTAGTCAACCAAATTTAGGCATACATCTTTTTGTTGATGAGTCATCCAAATGTTGGCATACATCTTTATATTAATGATTCAACCAAATTTAGGCATGCATCTTTTTATTGATGATTCAACCAAATACAGGCATACATCTGTATATTAATGATTCAATCAAATTTAGACATACATCTTTATATTAATGATTCAACCAAATTTAGGCATACATCTTTTTATTGATGAGACCTTGCATGTGTTAAATTTCAAATGTTCCATGTTGTCATTTAAAAGACTTATGACCCAGCTTTCTTGTCCTCCTGGTTTGGTTTATTGCACCATACCCTTACAAAGGAATACTGCATTTCAGTTATTATACACCTTTATAATATTGAGACCTGGAGACCTCATTAATTGTAACAGGATGAAGCCAGATTGGGATTGGCTCTAACGAAAGCACTAAAAGCAATTTCATGAATGAGATGTTTGTTTATAATGTAATTCAGTGATGAATGATTCTGAAACCATACTTGTTGTGCATAAAGTCCAGCAATGGATTTAACAGAATGATGGATAGAATTCAGCAATGACTACAAGAATATGATATCATTTGTAAATGGAACTAATCACAACATGTAACTTCACCAAGTAATTAAACAAGAATGTGTGGAACCTGTAAACAGATATGATTTATATATGGCTCTATCACCCAGGATGATCAATATATAGAATTTATTCACAGATATTAACAATATATGATTTTATCAGCATGGGTGATCAATTTATAGAATTTGTACAAAGCTGTGCCTTTTTTTTTCTTAATCTGCTAATTTGAATTGTATAGCAATATTGAATTATATTTCCACCTACAGTGTTTTATGTACAAATGGCTTCATGTAAGTCATTTGACTCATCAAGGCAAGAAACAGTGAGACAAAATCCAAACCTATGAGTCCTATTCAAGCCTATGATCAGCCTAAAGTAGTTTTTAAAAAATAATTATATTGTTTAAATACACAACAAAAATATTAGTTATATAATGTGACTAAAGCCAATAAGGCAATTCTTTTGCCAGAAGCATCTGAACATTCTATATTTGTTAAAAATCTTGTTGATGGTTTCATATCAACAGAAATAATCTGAGCATATATGACAAGGCGTTTATTGTTGGCTATGTCAGTACTTTCATCTGCCATTGCTGTCACAAATGACGAATTTTGCAGATCACGTATAAGACTGACAACAACGTTTGATAGGCTCTCCAGTGCCTCTGAACAGGTAGTAGCCAAGTCATACTGAACGGCAGAATTCTTCAAAATGCCAGTGGCATCAATTTCTTTAGCTGTTAAATCGTGTATTAAATTAAGAAGAGATTTGTATTTTAGAAAAGGGATGTCTTTTACACTCAGCCAGTGTACACACGTAAGAAGCACTTTCGCTGCTATGTCTTGTTTGTAAAACTGCATTAAAATCTGCCTGGTGTTGTGAACCTTCCAGAGGTCTCGGAAACGCTTCATCACGCGTATTTGGACGCCAATTTATTTTTATCTGGGACACAGAAAATCACTTAGGCCGGAGTCCTCCGTACACATGTAATAGGTGGGCGGCAAAATTCAAAGACTTGCCAGTCCTGCTTCAGCCACCTGCTTAGTGAGAAAATGTATTGATCACTTAGCTGTGCTGATATTTATAATTACAGAATTCAGTGGCTGAAAGACCCCTTGATGTACATGTTATCATTATGAGAGTACATCAAAAGAACATGACGCAATAACTGGGCAGAAAGTTCAAAGACTTTGACTGGTGGCAGGGTGGAGAAATGTGCTGATATTTATAATGACAGAATTATGTGGCTGAAAGACCTCCTGATGTACATGTTGCCATTATAAGAGTACGTCAAAAGAACATGATGCAATAGCTGGGCAGCAAGTTCAAAGGCTTTGACTGGAGCCTGGGTGAGAAAATACACTGATAATTACAGTGATTGAATTCAGAAGCAGAAGTCCCAGAGATGTACTTGTGGTCATTTATAAGAGTACATGAAGTAAACAACTTTAGGTTTCATAATTATTCATTACTGAGTGTAGCGGAATAAGCAGTGCACGTGACCTCGGAATCAAGACATGTTGAGACTTGGACAAAATGCCATTCACAAATTTGGATAGTATTTTGGAGTTAAATGGCAGACTGATGAAGATTGTAATGAGATTCAGAAGAGAGCTAAAATTGTTAGAACTGAAAGTTCAGATGGGACAGTAGCCAAGTGTAAGAAAAGTGTGTGATGCCTAGCTTAGTGCTTGGAATAAGACCTTCCTTGGATTGACAAAATTCAGTCTCACTCTGATGGACAAACGAGAGCTATGAGAGTATTATAAAGAATGTAAAATTAAACTCAATGGCAACCAATAGTTCTTCTAATTTGCATTGTTTTCTGGGAGGGGACTGCAACTTTTGCTGGTGGGACTCCTATTTTTACCAAAATGGGAGTCCTGGACTCCTAGTTTTAAAATCCTAGTGAGACCTCTGCCTTCAATCAACAGTTTGTTTTCTGGCAACCGAGCATGCCTTCCCAGTGTACTGTTCTGAAAGTTAGTTTTTTTGCACGTTTGGTCATCGAGGTTTATTTTAGCCTCTTTACATATATGGCAAAACATAAAGGCGTCTTCACTCGACTTAACTTCTTTTTGAAAACGTAGCCAGCTGTATGTTTTCAACCATTGCTGCACAAAATTACGTTTTATCTTATGAATAACCGTTACCTCATCTTTAAATGAAGGCTTCACTGGTTCGATAGCAATACTGTTATTGATGGTCGGTTGTAAAAACGCGGTCCAAATGATAATTTCATTTGTTTCGGATCAATTTTAAGTTTTTTACCTTGGACGCCATTTTCATTCGAACGCTGATAGTATCTTGGAACAACGCAAGGCATACAGTTGAGGGAATGGAAATTGTTGCTTCTTTGCGCGACAAGGATGTGCATAAAATAATAGTTTCATGTGAGAATCACTGTAAAATCACATGTTTGTTTTTCGCCTTTTTCTTGTGTGTGGTGATTTATGGTTCTAACATCCTGTTGCTACAAATGATGTGACAGTTACAGTCACATAAGGTCAGCTCCAGGTTCCACACTCACTTGTAACCCTATGTATTATGATAACATCAGCGTAAGAAACTGATGTGCGCATGTTTTCTCTGTTTGAGCAAGTTGTAATCTAGCCAATGAAGTAGTTAGACCAAACCTTTATTTTGTTAATCAGCAAAACATAACATTGGTGCATCAATTTACGTACCAGCGACGATTTTTAGACCAAACCTTTGTTTGGTGTTAATCAGCAGAACATAACATTGGGGTGCGTCAATTTACGTACCGTCATTGACTTTTGTGTGTCAAATCGGAAAATTCTGTGTATTTGACGCATGATGCGTGGGTAGATAAAACACAGCACCTATATAATAATATTGGATACTATTGATTCAGAATGAACATATATGTATTTCATGGCATCTGATCGATGATCATGATGTATATCTGGTTCCATAGCTCACATTGAATGGTCAGGGAGCAACCAGCTCCTCCCAGTCTGCCAAAAGATCATCCTCTTTTTTTATGCAGACACATCAATATTGAAGCTTTGCTCCATCACTGCAGATAAACCAGTACTGTGCTGCAAGCTGATGTCACCATCAATCTCAGCATAAGAGTTACATGAAATCTGACATAGTTTGACAACTCCCTTTGAAAACAGCTGAAAATACATTGAACTGTGTATTATGTAAGATATGGTTAAGTGGTAATTCAGTAGTATACATCATGCATGTGTGCACATGAATTGGCTTCAACAATCATCACTAGCTTGAAACAGACTAGTCTATTTAATAGCATGGCATTGTGTGACATAGATCTGACTGCAAAATTTATAAACATTTTGACTTAAGCTATTATACAAGTCAGCATGTTCCATATACTTATCAAAACTCCTCAAGCAATCTTTGGAACATTGGTTCCATCATTGGAGAGCTGTATCCCTATATACATGTAGAACAAACCACACAAATGAGGAGGTATTGTGTTGGTTGCATATAGGACATGTATACCTAACTCATGAAGGGTACACCTGTAGGACACGCATACCTGTCCCATGAAGGGTACAACTTGACCAAGGTGCATATCCTGACAGTATCCACTGACAGTTGAATACGTTATCTAATTCCACACTGTGAGACAGAAATTTTATTTGAACTCAGGTAAGAGATTTAATGATGATGTACCACTATAAAAAATCTTGGACTTTTTGAGGGAATGAAGTTTATATAGCCAATTGTGACTGTACACTTTAAGAATTTTAAGTTTTTGCCTTTGTCTTCAATTTTATACACTTTTTCAAGAATTGTAAAACAAATTATCATTTTTATTTTATGCTATTCCATGAACTACTGGATTGTCAGAATGAAATAATCTTGATAATTCACTGGAGTGAAAAAATATCATTTTTTCCCTGCCTTCAGCAGACACTGATAATATTTTGTCAAAGAAATCTAAAGTATTTTCAGATGCTTCAGTGGTTGAGCAGTAAGCATGGCTGCTTCCCATTGAAAACAGCACAAGTTCAACAAGGTTCATGTTCTTTGTTTTCTTAATTTACTATTTTAATTTCATTGGGGATGGAGAACTATTTTACTGCTTGTATTTTCTGTTAGGATATTCATAAAACACAGCAGAACATAGTAAATTGCTGACCCAGTAAGAAATCATTATCTCGGTCTGTTATACATATTGCTAGACAATATATTTGAGCATAAATTAAAAAGAAAATTTGCTTGCTGCCAGTCAGTAACAGATATATTTCATCTCATGGGTAAAAAACTTGAGTATTTTCACTCGTGGCTTTGCCACTCATGATGTCACCCACTCAATGAAATGTATGCATTATTTACTCATTTAAGTAAATATCCTCTAGCTTTTACCTTGTAAGACTATGCATCAATGTTTATGTTAGTCTTTATCTTCCAAAAGTTTTGTTTTCACAGTTCTTTATTTTGCAGTTTTAGAACTTGTCTTTTAATTGGCACCATATAACAAGCATTATGCTGATGTGCCTTTAAACACTATACATGCATATCACTTGTGTAAAATGGGACTCTAGCTATCATGGCTACTATTATTACACATGCATATTCCTTGTGTAAAATGGGACTCCAGCTATCACAGCTACTATGACCTATACATGCATATCACTTGTGTAAAATGGGACTCTAGCTATCATGGCTACTATTCTTACACATGCACATTCCTTGTGTAAAATGGGACTCTAGCTATCACAGATACTATGACCTATACATGCACATCACTTGTGTAAAATGGGACTCTAGCTATCACAGCTGCTATGACCTATACATGCATATCACGTGTAAAATGGGACTCTAGCTTTCATGGCTACTATGACCTATAACATGCATACCACTGGTGTAAAATGGGACCCTAGCTATCATGGCTACTATTATTACACATGCATATCACTTGTGTAAAATGGGACTCTAGCTGTCATGGCTACTATGACCTATACATGCATATCACTTGTGATAGCTACTATGACCTGTACATGCGTATCACCTGTGTAAAATGGGACTCTAGCTATCACAGATGCTATGACCAATACATGCACATCACTTGTGTAAAATGGGACTCTAGCTATCATGGCTACTATTATTACACATGCATATCACTTGTGTAAAATGGAACTCTAGCTGTCATGGCTGCTATGACCTATACATGCATATCACTTGTGTAAAATGGGACTCTAGCTGTCATGGCTGCTATGACCTATACATGCATATCACGTGGAAAATGGGACTCTAGCTATCATGGCTACTATTCTTACACATGCATATTCCTTGTGTAAAATGGGACTCTAGCTATCACATATACTATGATCTACACATGCACACTTGTGTAAAATGGGACTCAGCTATCACAGTTGCTATGACCTGTACATGCATATCATGTGTAAAATGTGACCTAGCTATCATGGCTACTATTATTACACATGTATATCACTTGTATAAAATGGGACTAGCTATCATGGCTACTATGACCTGTACATGCATATCACCAGTGTAAAATGGGACTCTAGCTATCACAGATACTATGACCAATACATGCACATCACTTGTGTAAAATGGGACTCTAGCTAGCATGGCTACTATGACCTATACGTGCATATCACTTGTGAAAAACAGTACTCGAGCTATCATGGCTACTATTTATTACACATGCGTATCACATGTGTAAAATGAGACTCTTGCTATCATGGCTACTATTATTACACATGCGTATCACTTGTGCAAAATGGGACACTAGCTATCATGATTACTATGAGCATACATCATGTCTTCCAGGTGAGTCTCAAGCTCATGGTTGGCATACCAATCAAAATGTAATGTCATCATTTGTTGTTTTTTTTTTCTTTTAAAATCGTGTCAATGAAATCTATAAAAACATAAGCAAATGAACTCTTTTTCCCTCAGCGGGTGCAAAATGAACATGTAGTTAATACCCTTATTTGTAACAGTGGTTCCGTATATGTATGTATTATAAGTATGTAAACAAAATTTTAATCCCATTTACAGTGGCAGTGCTATTTCAATGCAAGAAAGGCGATATCTGTGTCTTTAAATATGGAGTAAAATATGAATTGTCTGTACAAAAATGTATTGAGAATTTCTTCTGGACTTTTTATACTTTATTATCTGAATGGTTATTTATCCTGTCAAAACTGTATCACTCATATTTGACTAGGCTTGATCTGCATTGGACTACCAACCAGGTAAGACAGCAAGTCAGATGAATCAACAGTTAATAATATTATTAATACACTTCTTTGATTTAGGATGATGAAGAAGAGGAGGATGAGGATGAGAATGAAGATGTGTCCATGGAAGCAAAAAATGAGGAAGATTCAGAGGTTGAGTCTGAGGAACAAGTGGAGGAGGAAGAGGAGGAGTACGAAACTGTGAGTAATTGTGCTGAGCTTGTTACAGTTGTAGAGAATATTTCTGATGCTATTTTGATCAAACTTGGTTGGTCAGATTTTAACGGTACTTTTCACTGTATTTTTGGTTAGATCATCTGAGGAAGTGGGAAGCTAAGTACACCACTCCCTTGTTAACGTGCACCCTAATAACTTGTGAACCTGCTTATAATGCTGAAAATACCCCATAATTGATCCCTGTTTGTTAAACTTGAAGGTAATCACAATAAAAATTGGTAACTGAAACTTTGATATATCGCTCATTTTATCATTGAAAATGTTAGACAGGACCTGGAAATTTTAATCAACATTATGAAATTATCAACTTTTAATAAGAAGTCATATAATTTGTTAGCATTTTCTTTCTAAATGACATTCTTTAAACAGTGTAATTAACAATATTCAAGGTTTTTCGATCAATGACAGTGTCACTTATGCCTAGTGGAGGCAGTACTTTAATAAATAAATAATTTTTTATCCAGTGAAATTAGTGTTTTTGTTGTATCTTTTAGTTCCTTTTAAGTTTAATCAGCATAAATGCAATGTGTCCTCTTGTATTTAAACGTAAAATGTGTCAATCTGCTGTAACCTAATTAAGCGCTGACCATGTTTTGATATTTGACTAGCAGAAGTTTTTGTTGCACAGAATTAAAAGCTGGCTTCCTTTGTATTATCATGTTAATTATGTTCTCTGAATCAAATAAAGGAGGAGGAATAAAAGAAGAGCTAAAAGTCATGCAAATTCTACATGCTTAAGATCTAATGGCCTTGGTTGTATGTCAAGTGAACTCGATTCAGTTTTGATCAATTGGACACTGTTATAAATGTTACTGTTTACGTAATATAATTGAACTACCTTAACTTAACCTACTCAATCATAACTGTGATCAAAGATAGCAAGGCAGCTAAGTGAAATGAGTACTTTGTAAAATAAAGAGCTTTGTTTCACAGATAAGGACCATTGTGAGGGCAATGAGTTACAGAAAATTCCTGAATTTTCACTTAGAGATATTGTTAAGGATGATAAGAAGTTTCACTATAACTTGAAATGAAATCACAGCTACAGTATTTTTGGAGGTCCCTCGGTATCTCATGCCCTCGCTTATAGTGCAGTCTATGTTTCTGGACCCCACTCTGCATGAGTTACTGAGGGAGAGGTGTACCTTTCCCAAGGACACACCCAGGCAACCAATAGAGGCTTGCTAAGTACTTTTCCAAATGACACATCCATGAAGGCTTACTAGAGTGGGTATTGAAACCATAACACATGAATTGTGAGTCTGAAACTCAACCAGTTGATCTTCTACTGCTTAAATCATCAAGACATTGAATGAATACAATTAAGCATGAGATCCATGCGTTAATATATTGATCTTGCATCTGATTGGTAGAGCTTGTCAACACTTTAGGAATTCTATTTCTGATCAGGTTTATCAGACTTTTAAAGAGGCTTATATCATCAAGATGTCAGTTGAGTTCTATTTTGAGTGAGATCTGTGAACATTAATGAAGTAATTTGCATTCGATTAGCTGTGCTTATCACTTCTGTCCGATTTAATCAAACTTTGTAAATAAACTAATATGGTGAGTTTTATTAGATGTTATATATTGAGAAAATATTACAAAACATATATGTACTTTAATACAATTCCAAATTTCCAAGAGGTAGCCACCATTCAGTTAAAAATCTGACAATATAGGGAATCTTCTTGGTTGTGATTTTTAATGCTAAGCAAATAGTAGACTTGGTTTATTTGCATTTCCCATAAGAAAAATGGGATGCATGCCTGCTTCCATGCTATAATCGGGTTTGCAAACTTTTAGGGGGTGACAAAATAAGGGAGGTGTGTAATGAGATGATCTTGATTTTACTGCTTTTGTGAGTACATTTCTAATCCAGTACAATTAGTAAATAGGTTTACATTATCAAGATCTTGGATAAGTTTGAGTATGAACCAGATACCATGCATATTAATTCTACTTTTATATTTATAGAAAGAATACTAATTAAACTGGTAAATGATGTAAAATTGACCTGATATGAAGTTTGGGAAATAGGTTATATTGTGTTCCTATAATACTAATAAGCCATCTTTGCCTTTTTATGTGTTTTCTTTATTCTGTTTATTAAACTGTCCTTGAATAACCTTACTGAGTACTGTCATTGATAGAGCAAGAACAAAATAAGATGCCATTGCAGAATTGTCATAATCAATCTCCAATCACATTGTCCTTTTTCATGAAACAGATGTCAAATAGGTAAGAAGTATAGTTTTTACCTGTGGTCATGCAGGTCTTGGGTAAATTATATTTTCGTAAATTGAATTCTGCTGTCTTCCAGTGTGTTTGTTCAGATAACTTTTAACTTGATTTGGATCAACATAAAACTTGTTGGACTTCTATTTTGTTTTTGTGCTTGCAGATAACAATTACAGCTGGAGATAATGATGCCAAATATGATGCAGATGTGGATATCGAGGAGGAACAAAAGATGTAAGTTTTCACTATCTGTCATTTGATCTGTCACCCTGACAGTTCAGCTGTAGGCTTTTCCGTTAGTTAGGCTTCCACAATATGTGAAGATTCCAGGCATAAAAACGTAAAGAGTTGTCAGTTTTGTGCCAAAATGTAGACTAATATTTAAGTGTGTCTAAATTTGAATAATGTTATGTCCGCATCTTTACCTGGCATATGGTTAACTGTGTTCATTTTAGGAGTTATTATAAATTGGGCAGTTTGAATAAATTTATTCCCAATTTTATATGGCAGCCATATGGTGAAGTGTATTGTTATGATGTTTTCCAGCCAGCCATCTGTCCATCTGTCTGATGCCAAAACAATTTCTGCTCATAACTAGAATTGTTTAACATCTGCAGTTACCGGACATACTGTGGATGGCTTACACTTGGGGTAAGGAAGAACTTTATTGATTTTGGGGTCAAGAGGACCATGTTTAAGGTCACTGAAAGAAAAAAATGGTTTCTGTGCATTAACTTGAGTTCTCCACCATCTACAGTTACCAGACTTTGTGGATATCTTGTCCATGGAGAAAGGAAGAAACATGTATATTTTGGGATCAAAGGTCATTATGACTAAAAGAAGACAAATGTTTACAAGGCTTAGTGGATAGATTGCAGTTGGGGCAAGGAGGGAGCCTGTTGAATTTTGGTCAAAAGTTCAAAGATCAAAGTCACTACATGAGAAAGAAGAAAAATGGTTTCTTCACAATAATTGGAGTTCTTCATGATTGACAGTTACCAAGCTTTGTGGATGGCTTGCTTTTGATCTAAGGAAGGAGCCAGTCAGTTTCGGACTGAAAAGGTCAGAGGTTAAGGTCACTGTTACTGTAAAAAGAAAAATGGTTTTCCACACAGTATTACAATTCCTTACTGCTACTTTTACATGCACTTGGGGTAAGGAAGAAGCCTGTAGATTTTGGTGTCAAAAGCTCAGAGGTCATAATTACTCGGACTGTAAGAAGATAAAATGGTTTCTGTTTAAAATCTTGAGTTTTCCACTGTTTACAGTTACCAAACTTTATGGTGCACTTGGGGTAAGAATGAAGCCTATTGATATTTGGGCGAAAGGTCAAAGGTCATGGTCACTAAGACTGAAGAAACAAAAATGGCTTATGCTTGAAACTTCTGTTATTGACCATCATGTACCTTCACCAAAATTTTGGGATAATCATAATCACATGGGTGATAATCTGCAGCACTTATTTGTTATCCTACATGGCTATCACAAGGCGCAAGTGATATGGGCAAACATTGGGAGGATGGGGGAGAAGGGCCATTTTGCAGAGCATGTTTTTTTATTCTGTATTTTAATTAAATGTACAGTTTGTTTCCATTATAATACCTACTACCCTTTGTTATTATTCTGAGGATTATTAATACATTTTAAAAAGAACAATTTGCAGTGTTTTTCTTCCAAGGGGGTGTGTGCTGAAGGCAATGCTTAGCTGGGCACTATTTCATCCAACACAAACTTATGAAAGCCTTGGCTGCCTGTACTAAGATTTCATCATTTTTCATGAGTAAGCATAAACAAAAGAATTTATTCAACAACATAATAATTTCCTACACATCAGTGGAAGTGCTAATTTTATTGATTGATAAGTGAATGCTTAGGAGAGAAACTTTAATTGGCTCATTCAAATAGCATGAAAGGTTATGATGGGTGACAGTAGCTACAAAAATGTACTTGTGCATACAGTGATTGGTTATACAGGTTTGTGGATATTCATCAGAAATAGGGAAATCTCCATGCAGGTGGCCATGGGTGATAAAGGAGCATAGTGGATTATCACTTGAGGCTTGTAATTATGGTAGATGACTGATATGTTGGGTAACAATGAAGCCTATTGATTTTGGGATAAAATGCCAAAAGTCAAGGTAACTCACTGAAAGAAATGGTTTTGCATCAAAGCTGCAACTCAAGACCACATACTTTAACTAAGGTTTGTTAAGGGCTCACACTTATGGACTGGAAGGACCAGTTGATGTTGGGATTGAAAGGTCAAAAGTCAGGGTCATTGTGGGTCAAAGAACAATGAGTTTTGCAGATAAACTTTTGTTCTAGAGTAAGTTCCATGACCAGACTTTGTATTTGGTTTATACATAGGGTGAAGAAGAAGCCATATTCATACAACCTTGAACATTCCTTGAAATTTATAAATTTTGAAATGGTTGTTTACTTGAAAAGTCTTTGTATTTGCTGAGAAACTCCTTTATTATTTCCAAAAACAACTAAAAATTTAACTGGTGGAAAATAAAACTTGAAAATGAATAAAAATTTATCACTTTTTTAATTTTGAATATGTGTTACAAATAGAATGAATAAGTAAATAGATAAATAAAATCAGATAAAATTGGGATTGGTTAATTACATGGGTAGTTCCCAGGTGGAGTAGTGTCCCTTAGCTGTAGTGGCATGCTAATTTATTATGTGTTTTTTCATTTACTATTTGTACCTATTTATGCAGTGATAAGCAAAATAACTCATGGAGAACTGTTTGGCAACTGAATTTTATTTCACTCAATATAAACTATACAGTAAGAACTCTGATCTTTATCTCAACATGAAGCATCATACACAGATTAAAATCCCAGCATGAAGCATCATACACAAATTAATATCCCAACATAAGGCATCATACACAGATTAAAATCCCAACATGAAGCATCATACACAAATTAATATCCCAACATAAAGCATCATACACAGATTAAAATCCCAACATGAAGCATCATTCACAGATGCAAATCCCAACATGAAGCATTATACACAGACTAAAATCCCAACATGAAGCATCATACACAGAATAAAATCCCAACATAAAGCATCATACACATTAAAATCCCAACATGAAGCATCATTCACTGATGCAAACCCCAACATGAAACATTATACACAGACTAAAATCCCAATATGAAGCATCTTACACAGATTAAAGTTTCTTTGATATGTTTCATGTTTACATGTTACAGTATTTTCACTGCAGCTGAATTGGGTGTGGGCACCTATAAGAATGAAAATTTACCACAAATAGATATTTCTTGGATGCATATTACATCAGATTAAATACTGTAGATTGTGCCATTAATCACGGAAAATGTTATCAATAAAATCTTAATATTTTTTAGTATAATATAAATAGAAAATGTGTCCTTTATGCCTCGTAAATGTACAGAAATGAAATTATCGTTCTCAGCCAACCAGATTATTTGTCTATGACCATCTTGTAACTGAGTTTGGTAAGAACTGGTGTACCATCATTGGGTCTGAAATGGAATTGGATATCTTAATGTAGTTTTCACATTTTATTTCTGTGTAAATGTGATATGTCAAATAATGATAATATAGTGCTCAGAAGATATGAGATATATCAATATAATATATACAGTATAATGTGACTGATTTTTTTCATACCATTATGTAAGAAAATCCTGAGCACTGTTTGAATTTTAAAATTGAGAAATAGTGGAAGTTCATATTTATTTTAAAAAAAATATTTTCTCATAAATTTTCAATATTGATGTTTGCAAAAAGGATACTTAATTTTTTACAGGATTTACTGTCTGTTTGGAGGATATTTTGTAAACCAGTCAACATTTCATTACTTTCACAAATCTGAACCTGAAATGGTGTTGCTGCTATTTCTTAGCTACAACAGGCTTTAGACATCACCAAACTTTCATGGCTAATAGGTTATGGTAGTCATTACTCTGCAGTGTTGTCATCCATAATGGTATTTTTTCTTCTATAAATTGGTGTCTTTTTGCCCAACACGTTGTGAGAAGAGCAGGATGTCCATCCATCTTTTCCGCTATAAATATGTCTTGTCACTTTTGTTCATTGCTTTGTACTCCAGACCTTTTGGTATTACAAGCTAGTGTGCTAACATCTAGACCACAACCTTTTCATTCTGAACCTATCTTACATTTGTGTTTTCATTCTTTAGACTTGAAAAGATCAAGAAGGAGAAGCAAAATGTAACTTTTCCAGATGAAATTGACACACCGATGGATAAATCAGCTAGGACCAGGTTTGCAAGGTGAGCCAATATTTACTTGCCCCAAATTAGGTGGCATTGCTTTCAGAGCTGTTGAACTGTCAAAATATTCAAACATATTTTTGGTTCTACTGCTTAAGATCTTAATGGATTGGCCTGTTGTACACAATACACATACATGCCAACCATTATGCTTTTGGCATAATCATTATGCTTTTTTTCATCAATTACGCATTACACTAGACTGTATATGGATTATGCCCTTTTGGTACATAAAAATAAAAATAAAGCAATGAAAAGTTGTTTTTATAATTTTTTTTTTATCATCTCTTTGATTTGACTGATATAAATTTGAAAATATTCTGAAAAGGTGACTGCTGCGTGAGAATAGTGAAAATTACTTTTTTTATTTGCAGTTTATAGCAGCTGTATATATGACCCATGTTCAATGTGAACTTTGTCTGACAGATTCATTTTATTCATAAGCTAAGGAAGTTGTGAACCAGTCAGTACTTTTAAAAATGGTGCCCAGTGTGAAGTGAAATGCTTTATGGTGTGAGTTGAGGATGTTATATAATGGAAAATATTAGAGCAGATGGATCTTTTCAAACTTCAAAACATGTCAGATCAGAAAAAAGAACAAGTCAACACTGCTTAACAAACTTTGAAAGAAGTATGTGGGAGTAGTGTATTACAGCACTCTGAGCACCTGACCTCATTGCAGATTTCCTGTTCATGATCATTCAGCAAAATTTACATGTAGAATAGTTAATTATTGCTGAATATAAATAATTTTTCAGTATATTTTGTGCTTGTATTATGGTTCTAATCCATATGGATTTTGCCCTTTGCAACAACAATTTTGACCAGCTGCAGAAGCAGGTTAGTAGTAAATATCATCTTATTCATATGTGCTGTAATTCAGTCATGTAATCTAGAGATTACACTTTTTACGCCCAAATTATACTCTTTTGCCACTTATAATAGCAATAATTACGCTTATACCACTTGGGGTGGGGTTGGCATGTATGCATACATTTTCCATTCATCCATTAGCAGTAGTTTCTTAACACTATTTCTTCTGAACTATGTGGAGGATTGCCATGAAGCTTTACACTTGCATTCATCCCAAGGTCTGGTTGGTCCTTGATGAAAATGGTGCTGCTCAGACATCCAATATGGCCACCACAACCATTTTGAAAATCTTCTTACTGCTTTTTCTACTGAATGGATGGTCATGTAATCATGGGAGTTCACTAAATACTTCTTATGGTGTACACTTGGTCCTGACTGAAATTTGTGCTGATCTTGCATCCAATATTGCTTCCCTGGGAGCCAGTCTGAAAATCTTGGTATCTCTGCTTTTCCTGAATAGAAAAATTACATCATCATGGGGTTTTCACCTGAATAACTGTGATGTCTAGTTGGTCCTAAATGAAGATGCTGCTGTCTGATATCCAATATGACCACCATAGTGGCCATTTTGTAAATCATGTTATCACTACTCCACTTGAATGGATGGTCTTATCAAAATATAGTTTTCTCTAGAGGACTTCTTAAGATGTTTTGTTGGTCCTAAATGTAAACGGTGCCAACTTGATGTCCGATATGGCTATCAAAGCAGCCATCATGAAAATCTTGTTATTCCTAGATTTTTATGGTATCTGTAAGGTCATAAATAAAAATTGTGTCAGTCTGATACCCAGTATGGCCACACAACAGCAGTCATCTTGAAAATCTTATCACTACTTCTCTTAGATGGAAAGACATATCAGCATTGGGTTTTCACCAGAAGACTTCTTATGATGTCATGGTTTGTACCAATGAAAATTGTGCCACTCTGACATCCTGTATGGTTACCATGGCAGCCATCCTAAAAATCTTATTGTTGCTACTCTTAAATGGAAGGTCATATCAACATGGGACTTTCACCAGATGATTAATTATGATAAATAGTTGGTCCTGAATGTAAATGGTGCCAGACTGACCTTAAATATGGCTGCCCTAATGATCATATTTGAAGATTTTGTCACTAATTCTCATGAAGGAATGGTCATGTCAACATTGGGTTTTCACTGAAAGTATTCTAATAGTGTCAAGTTTGTCCTAAATGAAAATAGTGCAGATCTTACATCCAACATGGCTGCCACAGTGGCTAATTTTAAAATTCTGTCACCCAGAATATCAGAGAGCATTAAGCACTTAAAAAGAAGAAATGGTCTTGAATTTCTGGAAAATATTTTCTGATAGTAGAGCATCAGTGCCTTTGATGGACCTTTTGGGGGGAAGTGAGAAGTTGTTGTTGTTGTTGTCGTTGTAGGGCTTAACGCCATTTTTCAGCACACGATAGGCTATACATGGCGGCCAGTATTAATGGCGGAGGAAGAAACCGGGAAATCCCCGGAAAGAACCACCGACCCACGAGAAGCTACTGGCAAGCTTTCTCACATATCCGTATTTGCTGAATCCGAGACTCGGAAGTGAGAAGATTGGGAAATCAGTGTGATCAGTTGCAAATAGAATGTCTAAAATAGGTAATTTTGTATGACTTTGAAATATAATTTTATGTGAAAGGGTAAACTTATTTTGGGATGGGATTCATTTTTGAACCCCGAGGATTTTGTTTTAAAAAAAAATTTCAAATAACCTAATTTAATTCACCTCCATCTGCAGATACAGAGGTCTGAAGAGCTTCCGCACATCTCCTTGGGATCCCAAGGAGAACTTGCATGCAGACTATGCCAGAATCTTTCAGTTTGAAAACTTCAAGAGGACAAAGAAGAGGGTACTGACAGAGTTGGAGGATTCTGGGGGAGCTGTGGTAAGTACCTATCTATAAATGTTGTAAATTTTTTTTAAGAAAGAAAACTAGTTAACTGACTCTGGCATTTCTTGGTTACCATCGCTCTTCATCAGACAGAAATGGTGGTCAGTATATTTAAAAAATGTGAAATCTCTTATTGGGCCTGGGTTTACCTCGAAAAGGGTCAAAACTTCAGAGCTAGTATTGCATGAATAAAGCAATTAGATTGTAAGTTGTGCAAAAGCATCAATATGGGTACTAACTGTGTGAAATTTTCTTGAAAATTAAGCTTTCAGTTCCCATGTTAACAGAATTACACATGACTGATTGTTCCATAGCGGTGTACCTCTCCCTTCCTTCCAATACATCAAGGCTGATGTCTTACATTGTAGGATTATGATCAATATGGACACTAATGATAGTAATGCCAGTGTATCATGTGACAGATCTTGGTCTATGTTAATGAAAGTGGTTCATCTTAAATGAAATAAATTTGGCTACATGGTAAACACAGTCTTGGATGAACAACTTGCTTAGAGCTGAAATAAGTACCTGATTTTACCACTCATATTCTTGGTCTGTATTCAGGTCATATTCAAATGTTTGTGATTTAATCATGAAAAGTATACCATTATTATTGCTGACTTGGGTTGAATCACAGCCCAAAAAGACAGAATTTATATAAAATCTCTGAAAATAATATATATATATATATATATATATATATATATATATATATTGATTTGCCTTTGTTATGGCTCTATGAGCTTAAACTAAGTAACAGAAAAAAGCAAATCAAGCAAGTTTAATAAAATTCAACAAATAATTTCTTTCTCTGGAACACAAAGTGAAAATTTAAATGGAACTTACAGAATTTTGAATTAAATCCCAAATAATCCTAAAAGTTCTTTCTTAAGTCCAAAAGTATAGAGTGTTCTGAATGAATTGAATGTGCTGATGTACCAATAGCCTTGAAAGAGCTGATGCGCCAACAGCCTTGAATACGCTGATGTGCCAACAGTCCTGATGTATCATAATGGTATAATCCAGAACATCCTTGAATGAATTCATAACAATCCCAAAGTAATGTTTTAGTCCACAATATTAGTGAGCACTTTATTATTCCAATGAATAATAAATAATTCCTCTCAAATTATATCTGAACACAACTAAATGTGATTCCACAAGGGCTGATATTGAGACTGGAATGAATAATTTTGATTATAAAAACCAAAGATACAACAAGATGACCAGGATGTGGGTTATAAGTTTTCTTCCAGAACTTTCTATGGTCAAAAGGCCATGTCAGCATGTTTACAAATATTATTTTAATGTACAACCCACATCAATGGACAAAAGTTCGTTATCAAAACATTTGTTTACAAATGATACTTAGCTTAAACTACAACATACAATCATGGATAAAAGTTAAGCACACAATACCGATATACATAACACCTTGTCTTATTGCCTGAATTACTACATTATGTAACAGTTCTACAATTAAAACACAGTTGATGACATTTCAGAAAACACTTAAAAGAGATTTCTTTTGCTGAAATATGGACCCATTCATTCCCATAAAATCTGCCATTGCCTAATCTGCGTAATTAGTGATATGGCTATGGTATCTCTCATTATAATATACAACTGGTTCAAAAATCATTAGATATCTTAAGTATATCTTAAGTAATTTAAAAAGTACTTTCCAGAACATGTACAAAATCACATAATTACATTTTCCCTTGCCTTGCTTTAAACTAAACCTAGTGGAAGGGGGCCTGATTATGTTATATGACACAACATCTGGTCATGATGCATACTTTGGCAGAGTTTCATGAAATTTCTTCAGCTGTCACAAAATTATGGGCTGGACAAGCAAATTTTAACAGAAAGATGGACAGACAAAGTGTAATAATATAATATGCCCATTTTGACAGTTGTAAAAAATGTCAGTACTCATATCATAATTTAACAAAACACCACAAGTGTTCTTACCTTGTCCTTGAGAAATGACATAGAACATGGTATGCAACATTCTTCCTAATATCTGAAACAATTTCAGAGCTATAGCATGGATACAAAAATTGAATACCTTAATATCTAAGTTAGACGAGCTTAAGGTCACAGCCAAGGAAAATATAAATCAACAGCCTCTGTCCATGTACAGGTATAAATCAACAACCTCTGTCCATGTACAGGTATAAATCAACAACCTCTGTCCATGTACAGGTATAACATTTGAACCAATGAAAGTACATTCATGCATCTTTAGTCTGCTGTATATCTGGACTTGATAGCACCTCATGCATTCGTAGTCATACCCTCAGCCACCCAAGGTTAAGGTCAAAAACAAGGGAAGTAAGTCCTCATTGGAATGGAAAAGGGCATGAGATTGGCATGTAATGTGATTTGTGGTACTCTGATTACTTTAAGCCTCAAGGTTGTGTCAGATCTCATTGTTTTGATGCTGTCTTCAAGGTCAAAGTTGTAGACTCCAATTGGGTTTTTCAGCATGATTTTGCCATCAACTCGTGTGACACTAATGCCAAATTTTGGGTGCTTTGAGTTTGTGCAACTTTGCCACTTTTATCTTGGAGTTTTCATCAATTTTCAGAGAATGCAGCTGCAGTGGTATAGGGTTAATAATGCATAAAAGGAAAGAGCATTTAGGCTTGCTACTTTTTCTGAAGATTTCTATCTTAAAATAACTTTACACAAGTTCATTGTGACACAAATTTTGGTTTGTAAAGATCTTGTCACATGAACATATTTTTGAAATAAATGAAGAATATGAGGAATGTTACAATTGCTAGTAGCTTCATAGAAAGCAAGGCATGAAATATACGATATCATACATTATTCATTTATCATCTGTTCTGCAGGAACTTATGAAGTGACAGAATTTTAGCTTCCATAACAACCAGATCAAAAATATACCTCGATGTCCAAAGAAACAGCTATATTTGGTCAAACATACCAAAAGTATATTTAGGCAAGTTTCGTTTGTGACAGCTTACATAACAGCCATTAAAACTAAGTAGCAACCAGGTAGAATATACACTTTTTGTACATCTCTCTATCTGGTAAAATTGGAGGAATTATTTATTATGTCATTCTCTACAAGCAAATGTGTGTATCTTGGTCCCCATGACAGCCAGGTGGGAAACACAATTTTCACACCTTTTTAATTTAATAATATCAAACTTTCAAGAAATATACCATTTTGATTTGTCATGTAGCCATACTAGGCAAAGTGATAATCTGTTTTTAGATGAGGAAAGCCTATATATGTATATTGAAGTTTGACTGTCTTTAAATGTGATTGTCAGTATTGTTAGATTGAGCACAAGCATAATTTTTAGATGAGGAAAACCTATATATGTATATTGAAGTTTGACTGTCTTTAAATGTGATTGTCAGTATTGTTAGATTCAGTACAAGCATAATTTTTAGATGAGGAAAGCCTATATATGTATATTGAAGTTTGACTGTCTTTAAATGTGATTGTCAGTATTGTTAGATTGAGTACAAGCATAATTTCAGACTTTTGCAACATATTTCAAGTCAAACAAAAACAAAATCAAATTAAGTTTTGAAAATGTATACAGTATATTTTTTACTGTTATTTCCTTTAAATCTGCATAAATGACAGTAATGGCTTGGACAGGAAGTGTTTTTATAATGGATGTGAATAGTTTGTAAGCTTGGGTATGGATTTGATTCGTTTGCAATGTGCTAACTGCCCAAAACTTGTCTGCACACATATCATTTCAAATATCAACATTTAAATTGCTTTTAAATTCAGATTTTGTCTATCATTAAGGAACCTCCAGTTTACAGAAAGGTTCCTTCAGGGTATTCAAAACATAAGAAATATTGATATTTGTGGAAAATTTGATATTTTTTTTTTACCTTGCATATCTGTTGTTATGATGAAGCTTATGAACCTATTGGATGCAGTTTCACTTTTGCCAGATAGTACAAGAACTACATGTAAGATTGAGGGCACCTTGCTGAGAAAGAGAGAGACCATCAGATGAAAACATTTTGGTGTTAGGTGGTTGTGTTTCACATTTATAAACTTTGTTTGACTTTTATATATGTGAATTTGTCACTTATATGTTTTCCTCTTTCATAAATATTAAGGAGCACACGTCAGTATTCACTTTTAAAGATTAGTATGAAATGGCTCAACTGGCTGGTTAGTCTATGACAGGCAGTTCAGATAAACTGACTACAGTGCAAAGAATATTCTGTAATACTAAACCATGAAAATAGTAATAAGGCATGTGATGCATAATAAGCTATAGTTCACAGTATTGTTACTTATAATTTACTTGTATTTCTAACCCCAACCCCCCACAACACACACACTCACACACAGCTAGCAGTCAGGCATCAGTTTGAATACTGGCTGTAACATGTTAATTACTGAATTCTGTTTACAGTAAAAGTTATATTGGCTATTATTAGGTCAAGCACTGATGTCTTACTTTTATACATTTATTACAGTAAAAGCACCCAGAATGAAATGGGGACGAAACAAGGAATTTTAAATGTGTTCATTTCTGTTTCAGCCTGGCTGGTACATCACTATCCATATAGCCAATGTCCCCAGAGCCTTCATGGGTGAGTTTTTCGCTGTTTCTGAATCAATGACAGATTTGATGCTGAAATGGATCTATATTAGGGCATCATATATCTAAAGATTTAATGTGACATGTAGATCAGACCATTGAACACAGTACTTTGATGTCATAGATTGCATGGCAGCAGAGGATTTAAAGTGACATGTAGACTTGACCACTACCCCATTATCTTGATCATGAAGGTTGAGTAGCATCCAGCAGCTCAGAATTTCAAGTGACACATAGACATAGACCAAGCCATGGCCCAGACTGCTTTTGATCTCATTGGTTGCATAGTATTGTATAACTGAGAATTTAAAGTGACATGTAGACCAATCCATGATGCTGTTATTTTGATCTCATAGGATGCATAGCATTGTACAGCTGAGAATTTAAAATGTCATGTAGACCAGACCATGACCCCATTATTTTGATCTCATAGGTTGCATTGCATTGTACATTTGAGAATTTAAAGTGACATGTAGACCAATCCATGACCTGATTATTTTGATCTCATAGGATGCATGGCATCATACAACTGATAATTTAAAGTGATATATAGACCAGATAATTGACAACATTATTTGGATGTCATAGGTTGCTTAGCATCATTCAACATGAGAGGATTGAAGTAACATGTAGACTAAATCACTGACCCCATTATTTTGATCTCATAGGTTGCATATCATCATATAGAGAATATAAAATGACATATAGACCAGATGATTGTCCACAGTATTTGGATTTCATTGGTTGCTTATCATCATACAACTGAGGATTTAACATCACATGCACACCATACAATTGTCCACAGTATTTGGATATCATAGGTTGCTTAGCATCATTCAGCTGAGGATTTAACATCACATGCACACCATACAATTGTCCACAGTATTTGGATTTCATTGGTTGCTTATCATCATACAACTGAGGATTTAACATCACATGCATACCAGATAATTGTTCACAGTATTTGGATATCATAGGTTGCTTAGCATCATTCAGCTGAGGATTTAACATTACATGTACACCAGACCCATTGTCCATAGTATTTGGATATCATAGGTTGCTTAGCATCATTCAGCTGAGGATTTAACATCACATGCACACCATACAATTGTCCACAGTATTTGGATATCATAGGTTGCTTAGCATCATTCAGCTGAGGATTTAACATCACATGCATACCAGATAATTGTTCACAGTATTTGGATATCATAGGTTGCTTAGCATCATTCAGCTGAGGATTTAACATCACATGCATACCAGATAATTGTTCACAGTATTTTGATATCATAGGTTGCTTAGCATCATACAGCAGAGGATTTAACATTACATGTACACCAGGCCCATTGTCCATAGTATTTGAATACCTTGTCACTTACTGTATTTCTCAAGTGGTTACCCCATGTTTGTGAATAATCCAGTCCCCACTTATAAATCATTTTGGCTAATTTTTATTTAAAGGTTAAATATGGAAACTTCATTTAAACTTAATTTTGAGTCTTACATAGCTGAAAATTTGTTCTTGTACAGATTTAGGATGCAGTTATGTGCACCTTCCACCAGGGCATGGGCAAGGTAAAAATTTTTTTAAAGCCACACCCTATGATGTAAATAAACGGATTGAACCAGGTCATGGGCTGGATACAGCCCATGGGCTATAATTTGCACATGCCTATTCTGCAGCACAGCTTACATGAAGTTGTGTTATAAAGTTTTACACATAAATAAAGTTGGGGCAGTCATTACCTGCCCTGGAATATATGTGCATAAGTTATTGTCAGGGGAACAAAGGACTCACCATAGTATAGATCATAGTGAAATAGGTTTGCAGTAGAAAATTTCAGTGATTGAAATGACTAATGATATAACTACTGTAACAGTCAATATAGTCATTGTTGGCTAAACATTTAAAAACACATGGATGGTGACAATAGTTGTGAAGAATTATGAAAATACCTAACATTTTAATGCAAGAGTGCGATTTCAGCTCATCTGAGGATAGTTTTTTTAACTTTGATACTATATAAATCACAAGAATAAAATAAATAACTAAATTAAGATTCTCAGCAAAAATTCTTTAAAATTGCATTTATTTGAAATTATGATCGGGGTGGGAGGCTTGAAATGATATCCTTTGGCAACAGCAGTCCTTTGCTATCTTCTGTGATTGTTATTTCCTGCTTTATACCATAGAGATGACATCTTTCATTACTTTCTCATTTTTCCATGATGTCATCTCGAAGTTATTTGGCATTTATTGCCTAAATCTGTTACTGAATTCCTTTTCAACATTTTGAAGGACTTGCAATGATTACTCGTAATATACATGGAATCTTTTAGAATGAGCAGCACTCAGAAAGAGAACACTTCTTGGTGAGACAGTTTAATCACTTTTTCCTGCCGATTTCTTCCTAATATTAAAATTGGAAAATATTTACTGTTATTATTTTATTTTTTTATTTATCATAAGTTATAACCGTATTCTGCATGAAAAACAAATGTTATTTTCACTGATATACCATTCCATCAGTATGTTTCCTCAATAATGGTCAGCTTATTCTGAAACTGTGCCCAAGTCATTTGTAGATCATGAAATAAGTAATTTGGATATTATAGCTGTTGACTAATTTTAATGATAAATTGCATGGAGTCCTAGGAGTATATTAAATCAGAGGATTGTATATTTAATTTACACAGAACAAGAAGAACTTACATATTGAAGAATTCTCCAGAATTGACCTTTAACCCATTTTATCCTGAATACGACTACAGGTGTAATACCTCATTCTATCCTGAATACGCCTGTGGTCGTAGTATCCCATTTTATCCTGAATATGACTACGGTCATACTCTACTATGTATGTGTGTAGCGTCTCTAGAAACACGTTTTATACATCACAAATATTTGTGTACTTCTTCACCAACACAGAAAATGGTTAAAGCATGGTGAAATTTTAAAGAAACGTGATTGGAAAAGAAATTGTTGGCCTGAAAATCAATCGATAAAATGATGGACGACAACTCAGATGTAAACATGGATGTTGATAGCGAGGGTAGTGACATTGAAGTTGACGATTTGGACGATTCTGATGATAATATTGACTTAAATGATGGGTTAGAATTGAATCAAGTTGATGAAAGAGATGATGCATGGCTTCATGCACTTTTCGACAGTGATTTGGAGAATGAAGCTGACTTTGAAGGCTTTCAAGAGGAATGGGTCCGGGATGATTCTTCATCTCAGTTGCAGCCTCGATTTAAATTGATAGAAGGGGCAACTGTTCAACACCCAGAAGAAGCCGATGCACAACATTACTTTGAGTTACTTTGGGATGATTTAATCTGGAAAAAACTTGTTGATGAAACAAACCGTTACGCTGAACAGGAGTGTAGAAAAAATCCCCCCCCAACCAAAGTCACCAAGATGGATGCCAGTCGATATTCCCACAATGAAGGCCTTTATAGGCTTATGTTTTGCCATGGGAATAATTCATCTTCCATCAAGACATAATTATTGGCAACAAAATAAGTATATATTTGTCACATCCTTCAATAAAATTGTGTCTCGTGACAGATTTGATCTGATTTGGAGATACTTGCATCTCCATGACAACGAAAGAACAAGCTGCAGAGCCTCAGCCAGAGGGAAGACCAGATAAATTAAAGAAAATTAGATGGTACCTGGATTATTTAGACCAGAGATTTTCATCAAATTTCATACCCAAAACAAATGCAACTATTGATGAAAGCATCATAAAATTCAAAGGAAGACTCTCTTTTAGACAGTATCTCCCAGCAAAGCCAACAAAATGGGGGGTGAAACTATGGAATATGGCCAACAGCTCAACTGGATACATGCACAGATTCCAGGTATACACCGGCAAAGAAGATGGGCAAGAAAAGGGGCTGGCTTACAGAGTGATAATGATCTCTGCTCACACGTTCGGAAAAAATCTGACAGTCTATTTTGACAAATTTTACACAAGCACAGATTTATTGAGAGACTTGCATACTAGAGGGGTGATGGCATGTGGAACGGTCCATTACAACAGGAAGGGGTTGCCAAAAGAGTTGCTGCCAAAACAGCTGAAACTGAAGAAACATGAATACAAAGTCGCCAGAAGGATGAACTTACATTTTGTGTTTGGCAAGATACGAAAACTGTTTGTGTCTTATGAAATTTTCATGACCCATCATCACATGGCTTTGTAAACAGACGTTCTGGTATGGCTGTTCAGCAACAGGTTGAATTTCCCAAAATGCTGTCGGATTACCAGCAAAACATGAAGAGAGTAGATCTCTGTGACCAGGTGGTTGGGTACTATCTTCTTCATCACTGGTCAAAAAAATGGTGGTGTCAAATTTTCTTTTACCTAATGGAAACTTCAGCGTACAATGCGTATGTGATTGCACAGGACACAAATCCAGAGAAAGTCAAAAGTATGTGGCCAACATTTTAGAGCTATCTGGAGGACTTAGTTGTATCTCTGGTTGGTGACACTAGAGCTAGAAAGGCTGCAGCACTTGTTCCAGAGCCTACCATATTAACAGTGCAACATACCATTGAAAAATGTTTAACAGAAAAAAAAACCTGTCATGAATGTTCACTGGTCGCTAAACCTGGAGAGAGAAGAGGGGTGACAAAATTGTTCATACCGAATGCCAGGGAAAACACATTACTAGGTGTATAAATGCTTAAAAGCTGATGTTTAGACAACAACTGATGTAGAATTGGCAGTTTTAAAAATGAAGTATGTTTATGCAATGTGATGTGGACATTTTTATTCACCATTAAAGTAATATTGTTATTACTGACATAGTGATGACGTGGGCTTCAAAATTTGGACAAAAATTGTACTGATTAATTACCTTTATCTTACTGAAAGATTTCTAGGATTAATTTGTGACAAGTTGTCATGAGAAACTGCATGCTGAAGTACATGTTCTAGAATGTGAAGTAAACAAATTGTTCCATGTGTTTTGTTGTCCAATTTTAGTAAAATTATTGTAACTTTTGAACTAACAGTGCTAGAAACTTCAAATTTGGACCAAAATTCTAGAAACAGAATTATCTTTATTTTTTTATTCACATACTATTTGAGCATTTCATTCATCTTCATGAACAAAAGATTCACTGAACATAATGGCAAGTTTTTTAATTTGTTTTTTTTTTTCTTTCAAGTCATATTTCAAAATACAGTTGTGAGCATGTACATTGGTAAATGATAACAAAACATATATCACTGTGTTGCAAATTTTATTACCTTTTCAGAGACACATAGTTTTATATACTTTAAAAAAGAAATAACAGTGTTACAACATTTTTAGTAAACATGGTGAAGGTCATTACAATTTCTGCTGCTGCTGCTGTATGATGCTCCATTTTACCACAGTGTATTTAGAATTGCTTCTCAGGAATCAGGCACTGCAGTTGCAATTGGTAAACGGGATAAAATGGGTTAAGAAAGCCAAAAAGCAAATATATGAGGCAAACCCCCACTTTTAAAACATTGGTAAAAGGTGAGCACCAAGAGCTATCCATGGAAGAAACACTGTAATTTATCTAAAATACATTGTATTGAAGCTGATAAATACTCTTTTGATTTGACACTTTATGATTTTTTTTGTTAATGATATAAACTTCTTTTACAGTGCATATCATTTTTGGTGTTATAGAAAAATATTAAGTTTTTAGAGGCACATAATTTGTGCCTTTTACTCGAACATTAAGAAGTTTTCTTAAAAGGTGGACCATTTTAAGGTGGGCCTTTATTTTTCTGGTTTGATTCAAAGTAAAAAAAATAAATTGATATACCACAAATAACAGTAATTCTACTGTAATTGCCATTAGGCACACCCATTTGTGATTGGTTCTGTTATTCATTACACAAATGAGAGAAGTGATCAGATTATTTGTTGTGCCAGGAAAAAAAAATACATGGATCATTTCAGTTACAGTCATTTTATAAACTGACACAAATTTTCAGTTTGGATGCATATAAAAAAAGTTAGTTTTTGTGAGACTGCCAATCTTGGTATTTAATTTCCCAAACTATATTCTGTACACAGAGTCCTACTCTCCTGGCATACCTGTCATTGCATTTGGCCTGCTCCCACATGAACAGAAGATGTCAGTCCTCAACTTTGTGCTGAAGAAGTTTCCAGACTTCACCATACCTGTCCAGTCCAAGGAGAGACTCATCTTTCATGTGGGTTTTCATCGGTTTTCTGCCTGCCCTGTCTTCTCACAGCACACCAATGCCAACAAACATAAGGTATGGATTAATATTTGATGTGGATATAAATGCAGGTCAGATTTAAAAGGTCTAATTCATATCTATTCATATCTATTCAAGTACTCTTGGCCTTAGTTTGTCAGCACATGCTTTTACCCTACATGTTGATTTCAGATATAGTTGATATATTAGTACATGAAAATTAAAGGTGTCAACAGGTACCTTGGTAATTGGATACTATTCATAATTACCTGGGTGATAAAATTAGCTATAGGGTACCCATTTAGTTCACATAAAAAAATACAACAAAAAAAATAATAAAATAAAATAGTAAGAATCCAAGTTCAGATCAAAGATTACAACTGGCGATATCAGGAGCGAGCGATACACGGAATAATGATTACAGTTTGAGGCTCATATTGTGTGACATTGATCTACTGATCTTTTATTTTCGATGTGTGTGACCATTTGGTTATGTACGTTGAGCAGTTTCCTTATTTTCTATTTATAGTAACTGTATATGATGCATTTATAATAAAACAGATGGTTTTCTTGAATTTAAAACCATATGTCATCATCATTATAGTTTGATACACACTTAAGTAGCAGACCAGTCGATATTGAAAAAATATGGCACCAAATAAAAAGCGAAACAGGCTTTATCAATCTGAATTGTGGATGTTATATGACTGAAAAATGTTAGAGGAGAGGGACTTTGTTAAACTGAAGAACATGTTGCATCAGGAAAACAACAAAACAACAAAAATTAGCACTACAAATTTGAAAGAGGAATTTTACTGTGACGTAATACAGCATTCAGAATTTGTAGACTTGGCTTTACAATCTTTCAGCAAAACATAAACATATGATTTAGACTAGTTAAAAGTCAATGTTGTATATAAATAATTTTATCATTTCGTTTTGTGTCTGTATTCTCATGCTAATCCACATGGACAAGAATTTTAACTTTCTGCAGATTCAGGTTAGTAGCAAAAATAATTCTTCTGGTCATAAACCAGTAGTTTTTAATAGACAACAGCCTGTTGTCTGTCTTCTGGTCATAAACCAGTAGTTTTTATTGGACAACAGCCTGTTGTCTGTCTTCTGGTCATAAACCAGTAGTTTTTATTGGACAACAGCCTGTTGTCTGTCTTCTATCTATTAGAACAAGTTTGTTATTGCTACTTCTCCTTGGGGACTGTAATGAAACTTTGCACTTGCATTCATCTCAAGTCTAGCTGTTTCAAATGACAATGGTGCCACTCGAACATGCAATATGGCCACCATGGCAGATATTTTTTAAATGTTATTCCTACAGAAGGTCATATTGACATGGGGAATCATTAAAAGACCTCTTGTGATGCCTAGTTGTTTTTAAATGAAATGGTACCAATCTCACATCAAAATATGCCATCTTGAAAACCTTACTGTTGCTTGTTCTCCAGAATGGATGGTTATATAAGCATGAGGTTTTCGCCAAAAGATTTCTAATTTGCAATATATAGTTATTTCTTTATTACATTGCTTTCCTTATTTTCTATTTATAGCAACTGTATATGACCTATTTCCAAGAAAACAGAGGTTTCTATAATTTGAAAGATTGTCTTCCAGATTCATAATATTGATAATCAAGTTAGGTAGCAAACCAGTCTGCACTTTTAAAGAAAATGGTGCCAGATGTTTAGTATGTCTTGTGAATGAAAATTGTTAGAGTAGATGGATCTTTTTAACTTTAAAAGTATGTCCGATCAGAAAAAGGACAAATCAGCACCTTTACAAATTTGAAAAGATGAATATAAGAGTGATGTAATACAGCACTTGCATTGAGCACAAAAAAAATTTGTGGACTTCAAGATGATTCAGTGAAAGACATGTAGGGTGGTTCAGTGTTGAATATAAATAATTTTTCATTATGTTTTGTGCTTGTATTCTGGTTATAATCCTCATGGATTTTGCCCATGTGTGCCAAGAATATTGACCTGTTGATCCAGGTCAGTAGCAAAAATAAATGTACATTTATCATACAATCTACCGTAATTGTGGCATGTAATATATAAATTACACTTTTATACTCAAATTACGTGTTTTTGCCACTTAAGTTAGTAAAAATTACGCTTATACCTCTTACAGGATTGGCATGTATGTATCTTGTGATTGACCTTGTAAATTGAGTTTAGGGCCTACCTGACTAATATCTTGTTATTTTTAAACAACATATTGCATAGCTAATATTTCTCTTACTTTAGATTATATATTAAGATCATTATTAATTAGAGGTAAACATGTTTACAGGTGTTGAGTTCAAGGTCTATTTTCTTTTTTGAAATTAAGAATGTTCTTGAAGAAAGTTGTTTATGAATTTGATGGGAAAATTAGCCTCATCCTCGCTCAGTTATTGTCATCTTAACTTTTTATATGAATGTTGTTTATTTCAAAATTACTAATTCCTGTCATAACATCCAAAGTAGAATCCGTCAAATTGTTTTGTTCAGTTTTTATTTGAGAGGATTTGTTCATTATATTATTCACACAATTTACAAAGTGCTCAATATTTTTGGACTAAATCACTATTTTGGGATTATTGTAAATCCATTGCCTGACCCAATTCTAGCTGCACTAATGTGTGGGTTGAGGCTCAGCTCCAACTGTTGATCAATGAAAGTTAGTTCCAGTCTTACCAAGCACTGGAAGCTAAATGATTGATACAGGGCTCACTGCTTCTTATTTGGAAATTAATGGGATTATTACCTGCAGGAAAATGGAAAGAAGGTCAACCTGTCTTCTGATTTTGATGAGTGTTCATCTGAGAGTTAACACTAAATCTGCCATGGATTTATTTCTTGTTGCAGTTTGAAAGGTTCATGCCTCAAGATGGTGCTTTTGTGGCAACAGTGTTTGCACCTGTTACATTTCCTCCAGCCCCAGTTCTTGTCTTCAAAGAGTCAGACAGTGGTAAGTTTTGACTCCCTCTTTGTTTAAATAAATATTTCTCCTTCATCTACAAAACCTACTAAGAAATAAAGGGAACACTTTTGCAGCTCTTCTAGCCTTTCATCTTTAGATTGGGAATTTTGTACCAAAAGATGTTTGTTAAAGTTGACAACAGTTTTAGATTGGGAATTTTGTACCAAAGGATGTTTGTTAAAGTTGACAACAGTTTTAGATTGGGAATTTTGTACCAAAGGATGTTTGTTAAAGTTGACAATAGTTTTAGATTGGGAATTTTGTACCAAAGGATGTTTGTTAAAGTTGACAACAGTTTTAGACTGGGAATTTTGTACCAAACGATGTTTGTTAAAGTTTGCAACAGTTTAGAAGCAGTCTTCTTGTCATTAACTCACATAATAACTTGGCTTCAAAACATGGAAAACAGCTTGAAAATAATGGTATCTTATGTTTCATTAAAACATATTCCCTTGCATTTTCAGTAATATTTTTCCTTCATTAATTATTGTTATTACAGATTTCAAAAGACTTTTAACAAAATTATTGAATATTGAATGTGCAGTACAGTGGTCACCCTCTTAAATCTCACCCCCAGCCAGTGGCCATATGCTTTTTATAACCAGAATCCCATGCCACTTAAAAGTTTACACTCAAAAGTACACCTCAAGGATGGCCACCCCTCTAACACAACCAGCGGCCAGTATTTTAGTGCAGAAACGGTCAAATTTACCCAACGAGATCAGCCATAGATAGAAATCTTGCCAATATTTTTTCATTTCGCAACTCAACATGTTGACATTTGTATCAACATGCTGATAAAGTGACTTTAATACATACAAAGAGGTAATTAGTCCAATTATCCTTACTGCTGTGTGTTCCTGACATGTTAGGTTTCATCACTTTCATAATTACTGGCTATTATTACCACCAATAATTACTGAGATGACAAAAGCTAACCACTGAAAAGCACAGTATTGTTCAGCTATGTCAGTGCGACATCCACTGACCAGATAGTAAAATGGTGTGTTAGCCTTTATGGCTTTTTCTCTTAGATTATTAATTATACTTAACTGGGTACCAGACTGAAAAAAAAACCAACAGAAGTTGATCATGTGACAAGCTCACTTCCTTTGTAAGCACACATCTAGATTGATAACCACAAATTGCTGATGAAGGAAAAAGTTGTTTCAAAATACACAAAATATATTCAGATGTTTTCAGATTAGAGTAAAAAGTGAAAGCAATTTGAATAAATCAAAGAGTCCTTTGATCACTACTCAGAAATTTGATGTAAAAAAATCCTAATAAACATCATCAATATACATTCAGCTGCCATGAGTGGGAAAACAGAATGGATCAACAGGGATAGTAACAGCTAGTTATGTGTGCGTAGGATGCATTTGCACCACAAGTAATGGTTATTCATAATTGTTTAAAAAATAACGTTGCTAATGTTTTATCACATTAAGTTTATAATTTGATAACGTTCTTGGGATTTTCAAATAAAAATATTAAATAGTTAAATATTAGTTACTCCATTCATACTTTATTTGTAGTTATTACTCTCATCTGTGTGATCCCTCTCTAGAAAGGCCACCCCTGTGCTGCAGAAGGTGTGGCGTTATAAGGTGGGGACCACTGCATTAGGATCCAAATGTCTTACACCTAATAGTCTATACCAGGAATAGAGGTTTCTTCATTTGTGTACGAGTAAATGTGGGGTTACATTAATAATTAATAGGTTCACCATGTTAATCTGCCTAACTAGCACTTAATCTCATTACCTTTGACCACTGGTAGGGCTGTGAGTTGTTATTTCGGGTTTATTGCACAATGTTGAATAGGAGATTGACATGGTTCTGCAGTTTAGACCATAATATAGAAAATATATGGTAACTTTTAACCCAAAAAGATTATTCATTGGATGCTGTCATTGTTTGCATTGGGGACAAATGTCTGCACAAAAGCTTCTTAATGTAGACAAATTTGGGAGGCAATTTTTTTTTCCACCATATATCAATTAGATTTTATTGCTAATAAAGTAAATTTAAGTTTTATTATACATTTGTTAACTTTGGGAAGTTGTCTGTTGCATGAAATTTGCACAAAAACTGAAATTTGAAATGAAATTTGGAAGGCACATCTGTATGTAGATACTATGATTAGATTTCCATTCCACCGAAGCAGTTTTTCAAGTTTTTAAAAATAAAATATATAACTGGACATTTTTATTAACACCAACGTGGATATTCTTAAGTGTGCCTTTTTGGGCTGCATTGTGGGTATGCATGTATTACAAACACAAATCTACATTTAAGGAGTATACATTTTTGGGCTGCAGTGGAAGCATTCATGCATTATAAACACAAATCAACTTTTACAAGGAGTGTACATTTTTAAGCATCATTAGGGGCATGCATGTATTGCAAACACAGATCGACTTTTATAAGGAGTGTTAATTTTGGGAGTACAGTGACTTTGATAAGGAGTTTACATTTTTGGGTGGTATTAGGGCATTAATTTATTACAAACACAAATTTGACTCTTATAAGGAGTATTATTTTTGTAATTATGGTGCTGTTAGTGAAGATGCAAAATGAGGATAATTGGAGCTTGGAACAGAAAAGACTAATGCCTGTATACATCAGCATGTGATATACATTGCAGGTGAGCATGATCTGCTGGCTACAGGAAGCCTGCTGTCTGTAGACCCTGACCGACTTGTTATCAAGAGAATTGTACTCAGTGGCTATCCCTTCAAGATCCATAGGAAATTAGCTGTGATCAGATACATGTTTTTCAACAGAGGTAAGTTTGCATTTATGGTTTGCTGTGTATGAACTACTGGAGTAGAAAACCAGAAATGTTTAGAAAGCAATATTTCTGTCAGGTATCGCATATAAAGCTGGTGAATATGTGAACTGCCCAGTTGATAAAACTCCGCCAAATGGAAATTCAGTTATTATTTTCAAAAAATATTTTTTTCTGTTGATTGTACTTCTGTGCCATTGATTAACTACCGTTCATCAGTATCAATTTTTGTTGTTTGGTGAAAACATTTTTGTCATAACTTTAATTCATGGATTGGAGAAGTCCTATTGTTTCCACAGAAGGATAATTGGTTATTTAATGGGGTTTTTTTGTGGTTTGAAGCACCAGAAAATTAATGCAAGTGGTACCCTGTGAAAAATTCCTTCTCCTAGAAACATTGCACCCCTCCCTGATAAATAGTGAATTCATGCTATTCAGTTATATGTATTTCATAGCAAAGGTTGTACATTTACAAGCAATCGATGACAAATTTACAGTAAGAAAATTATCTTGCATTTCAGACTATGCTTGGGCAGTATGCCATGTACCATATGAGTTAGGGAGTAAATAGAAGCCCCATATATTTATATGCTGATACAGTTTCAATATTCTCACCTCGATAGTATCATTGTCCCTTGTTTCTTTGACAACTTCCATTTCTTTAAACAATAATTGTAGTTATACTAAGATTAAATCCTCTTCCCTGTTTCATCTTGTAATTTTTCCACAGCCTTGATTTGAAGTTGTAGATTTATCACAGTATCGGCATAATTAACATCATCAGCAGCATGCAATACAGGTGACGCTCGATTTATGCCATAGATGAATTCCTGAGGTTGTGGTGTAAATTGAAAGTAATTTTCCTATAGGAGACATGTAAATCAAGGAAGTTCCTGGGCAAATTATACCTCTACATTTTCAGGTATTGATTATTTATGCATATTTTAAGACAATGCATATAATATGTACTGGAGCTGCGTGCAAGTTGCAGCACATCGAACCAGTAATGGCAGAAATACAAGTACAGTGGTGCAATTGGAATGTTATTTCTTTATTATGAATGGCATTAAAATGATAGTGTGTAAATCGAATTGGTGTATAGCAGGCATAACCTGTATGGCAAAATTGTTGTGTATATGAGGAGAAACAAATGTTTCACATTTACATCTCAACTAAATTTGGTAGATTCGTTGGTTGATTTGGAATGCATATTTTTATTAGCCTACAGCTGGCTGGGGACTCTATAAATTATTATGGCAACTTGCATTCTTAAATTATTTTAGCTTAGTTTAGAATTGTAATAAAATTAAACTTTTTGTAATATGTTAAGCTGTCACTATTGAGTTGCTTAACTGTTTTGAATTGGAAAAACCCTTGTTGGTACCATTTCCTGATCTAGAAAGTTAATAGAACATGTACATCAACCCAATTTGACTCCACATTATCGGACTATGTGCAAGAGCGTCTCTTTTTTCTTTTTCAAATGACATTTTTGTCAACAGTGAAAATTTCTCCCTCAAGGAAAAAATATCAGTGAAGGTTTAATGGTGTTCAGGAACTTGTATTCACATTCCTTTTGATTATGTACGTGTTTTCATTTTCATTTGTTGAATGCAATGAGTGTTATTAAAATCCATTCAGTCTCCTACTTGAAATTAGTAGAGGTTACACATTCCAGGATTCATTATTTACTGGTTGTGGCATACATTTAAATTCCTTGATGTTTCTTTACCTCTGTTTACACCTCAGTTAGTAAAAATCTTCGAAGTTTTCATTCATGGATAAGTAGTCAAAACAATGCAGCTAACACACACTTGTTATTGATATCATTTTTTTTATGACCAACAGATTTCTTTTTCAGAAATTTTTATTTCAGATATCACATAGTGTGGGTAAATTGGCACATTTATAAATGGCCCCATGGGACACCCATACCACATATTTTTTGTGCACAAAATGTATATGAATAGATGCATGTCCAACTTGTTCTTCATGGTCGGACAGTATCTGGGACCATGCCAAAAACAGGTGTACTTACAAAGGGGAGAGGAAGTGCATTCTTAATCTCTTCCTTTGAATCATGATGACTTCAGAGTGTAATTTCTAATACTGGGAGCAAGTGTGTGCACACACACACACACACACACACACACACACCCGGAATTAAAGAGAGAGGGAGAGCACCTTCCCACAGAAAGTAGCTACTACCACCCTTGAGAAGGAAATAGCTCCTGAGCTTGATATTGGGGTCAAGTGCTGCCTGCCAGTTTTGGTGGGACGAAAAGCATGTTTCTGTATAAAGAGAGTGTGTCTTCTAAGACGAAGGGAGTGACACTCATTAAGGACTAGAGTCTCAAAGCTGGGATTGAGTATGCACATCCCACCCCCATCCACCTAGACTAATGGGAAGAAAGGGCAACACCTTCCTGAGCATGAGCAAAGGATCACCCCTGGAGGGAGTATAGAAACACCTGATGTAGAGTGATTTGTGGTTTGGTCAACATTCTTCAAACACCCAAAGCCCTTCTATGGTATGGAATAGTTCATGTAACCCAAAGATGGTTATACAGTTCAATTGTTCTCTCTTAGTCCTGGGGAGGAAGCCTGGCCTTGTCACTCACTCTAGCATGGTGAAGAAGTTCACCAAAGGGCAGGAATCTGCGAAGAAACATGAGAGGTGGTCAATCCCCCCTCCCCACTTTAGTCTCAGCTTTCAGCTATAAAGTTAAGTACCCCACCATCCACCTTTGATGTTGGAGCTTCTCAAGTGGGGATTTTGTTCGGGTCATTCACTCACCTCTTTGTTAAGACATTAGTGGCTTTAGGCCCGGTTGACTGTAGCTATAGCATCTGACCTGTTGTCTGTTGCTTCCTTCAGTCATTTGAAGGAAGATTCTTTATTACCTGTTGCTTTGCAGTTGTTATGGCAAACAGTAGCCATGACATCAATACACTCTTTGTCTTTTGCAATGGTGCTGTTGGTTGAGTTACTCCAACTCTGCAGAGATATTGCTTTGGACACCTCAAAGCTATTACTACATCACAGTAAAAACTGTGGAGCTGCTTTCCTGAAATCAGAGACCTTATTTGGCAGTTTTATACCTTCCATTGCCGCTCAGGATCATATGGACCATCAACATAGGCATAGGTCTCTTGCTTCAGCTTCTGATTTGTTGAAACCAGCCAGAAAGCGTTAAAAATTCAAAAAGGATATGCAACATATAAGTGGGTAACCCTGTTTCAAATCCCCTCTGGTACAGCAGTCATCCATGAAAATAAAGAGGTTGGAAAGGCAACGTGAGGAAGTTTGTAGACTTCTTCCCCTTTCCCAAGCAAGTTAGGGGATTCCATACTTCTCCTTCAGTACATCCTTCTTCTTTTAATACCAGTAAGATCCCAGTTAGCTCTCTTTTTAGAGGTCCAGTTTCCGTAGTAACGGAGAGTTTACATCTACATTTCACAGAACTTGTTCCTCTCACAAAGTCCCTCATCTTGTTCCAGCAGTTAAATATAATGAAACTAAAGGTAGAGGTGCATACCCTTCTTCAGAAGAGTGCAGTAGGGAGGGTACAAAACATCCAGTCACCAATTTTTCTATTCCTAGAATATGCTGGTATCCAAAAAGGAGGGACACTGAGGTTCATCATAGATCTCTTCTGAACATATCCCAGCAAGAGGAACACTTGAAGATGGAGACTGCAGCATCAGTCCAGAGCACTATAATGCCCAGAGACTGAGCAGTTTCCATTGGCCTTCAGAATGCCTATTTTCACATCAAAATCCATTGGCCTTCAGAATGCCTATTTTCACATCAAAATCCTCCACACAAGAATAATCATTTTTATATCAGATTGGAAGTTTTCCAGTTCTGAACCATGCTATTCATTCTAACCTCAGGACTCAGGGTTTTTACTGGAGCAATGGGAGTAGTGGTTACTCACTTCAGGTATCCCGTTTTTCAGTACTGTGATGATGAGCTGCTGCACAACAGCAGATAATAGTCTCCATTACATCATATGTCCCACTGTTTGTCCACTGACTCAGCTATGACTTGTACTGACCCTAGAGAAATGAGATCTCATTCCTTCTTTGATTTCGTTAGTGAATTTCCTCATGTCAGGGCTGAGTTCGTGTTCCCTCAGATATGATAAACAGAATCCTGGATATTTTCAAGACTCAACAGCCAAAGACCTAATTGGCAGCGTGACTTTGCCTTTCTCTTCTGGGTCTTAAGTTCTGTGGTAGACCTTGCACCCCAAGGAAAACTTCATTTATGTCTTCCAATTTCTCCAGTTGATGATCTGGAAACCACACAAGGACTCTTCGTTGGCCAGAATTTCTTTAGGGACAGCATATCAGTACCATCTCAAGTAGTAACACAATCAAAAACAATTTCTGACTGGAGTTCACTGCATGACCCCTAACCCCGCTCCTGTCTGTGCACCAACATGTCAGATTTAGGGTGGGCACTCATGTAGAGCCAGGAGTACTCCTCCAGGGCCACTGATGCCAGGAAGAAGGTTTCTCCATATAAACAATTTGGAAATGAGAGCTGTGTTTGTTGCCCTAAAAGGGTGGATCAATTAAGTCAGGGTTCCTTGCATGATATTCTCCTCAGATAACACATCAGTGATTGCATACATCAGACAACAAGGAGGCACTTGTGCTCCTTCTTTCTGTGAGTTGAAGTCAGGAACCTTCTGTGCTGGGCAGTGTCAGAAGGAATAGGACTCGAGTTTATCACATTCCAGGAAAGAAAATTACAGCAGACAGTTTGTCCAAGACAGGCAAAGTAGTCTCTGCATCAGTCAGTTGCAGAGTCCATGTCCAGTCAGTGTGGGAATCCTCTAGTGGACTTACTTGCACCAAAACTCAACAACAAGCTCCCGTTTTATGTCTCCCAAATACCATACAGACCATGGAATTGTGGGATTCTTGCAAAAGAATCATGCAACTTCTCAAAACCAATAGGGAAAGGTCATGCAAATTATTTGTGGTTCAGTAATTGGTTGTACTAAATACCCTTTTTTAAGACAAAAATTAAAAATAATGGTGTATCAAATTACGTCTTTCAATCAAGCTATACTAAGGTAGATTTAGTGATTGAATACAAGCATCTGTTTGATTGACATCTGCTGCAGTTTTTGCAGAAACTATTGAGGTGTTCTGATTAAATTGTCTTCTAGAGGGCTATAACAAACTGATCCATTGGTCAGCCATGGTAGAATTGTATAGAATGTAAAAAGCAGCAAGTTTTATGAATGTTGAAATGGAAGATAATTGATTTCTTTACAGTAAGATCATCTGTTACAGTTGACAGAACAAATTAAAAGTCCTTATATACAGACATGAACTGAAGACCAGCGCACAAACCGATGACACGGAAATAGTACCTTGTCCACAGCACGTGGAACCAGAGGCTGAGAAAAAAATAATTAAAGAAACCAAAATTTCAAGACACATGGTTGATTACCTACAACTGGTTCAGGAAAGAACCAAAAAGGAGGGATGCTATGCGTTTTCTGTCAAAAGTATAAGAAACACAATCCATTCACTAACGAAAATGTTTGCACATGTTAACTTATGTATGTCAGTGGTAGCAACCTTGGCATACAGCCTTGAAACAAATGTAAATATCCTGAGAACAACATGATCAAGTTGTGAAAAAATATGTTCGAATATCATCAAGACCGATTCCCTAATTTGTTTAAATTGGCCAAAATTGTAGTGGTTCTCCCATTACAAACAGCAGATTGTGAGAAGGGTTTTAGATCACAAAACAGGACTGATACTGCTCTTAAGATCAGAAAAAGTAAATAAACTGATGAGTATTGAGATACAAGGGGGTCATATAGACTGTTTCCCACTTTTAGAGGCTTTGAAAAAGCGGAGTGATAGGAAGCAGAGAAGAATATTTACCAGTAGAGCAAACTAAATTCAGTATGCAGATACTGTATATATTTGTTGTCAAGAAAGTGATAAGTCATTAAATGTTCATCTTAAGTTAGGTATGCATACACAGCTCCCATCTGACATCGTATCTCAGATTCCCCCCCATTCCTGAGGAAGATGGGGGGACAATCCCACCTTAAGAAAATTCCTGACAGCGTCCATGCAAATCATAGCCTGGGCAGTGGACACTTTCAGCCTGAGGTGGGATTTTCTGTTCATTTATGCATTTACTCTCTTAACGTTGATTCCACAAGTACTTAAGATGGTCAGGACATCCACAGTTCAGATTATCATAATAGTACCTTTATGGCCTCAGAAGTCTTGGTTACAAACCTCCTCCACTTTTTGATGGACAAACTCATGGTGTAAGAATCTGCTGTTTGAACATGAGGGGACTCTCAATAGCTCTCAGATTTGCCACCTGCATGTTTGGCTTATCTCAAACTATCTATCTGCCAGGTGGAGATTTGAGCAAGCTTGCCAACTGCATTGTTCTGGCCAGGAGATGATATATCTCCAAGGTGTGTGATGCGCTGTGAAGAAATCTTTTATGATTGATGCACTAGGAAACTTATCCAGGTTACTCCTCTCTGCAGTAGATTTTCTACTCCTCTTTGATGACAGATCATGTTAGGCCTCTGTAGCTGCCAACCCTCACAATTTTGGCATGAATTTCATGACTTTCTACAGCAATTCATGGATTCACACCTCATGCAGAAAATTCACAAATTCCCAATTCTCAATTATTTTAAATTTTCCCGTTAAATGCTTGTCGTGATATTGGCAGTTGCCGAAATGGTCCCATACTGCTGGTCGCTATGTTAGAACTATAGCCAATTGGTACAGTTGGCCCGGTAGCAAGCATTTTAGCGTATTTTAATTTATATGCAGAAGAGTAGTTTTACAAATGCTTTTGAAAGAAACTGGGGCCTAACCAGAATTTTTCTTCGCGCATGTGCTGCCAACACTGATTTGAATTACCATTTGGCATCACATCTTGAAAATGTCTTCACCACCAAGGGAAAAGAAATGTATTGCACAGAAAGTGAAGTTTAGTTTGGAATATACCAGAAATTGGCCGTGTATTCAGCCATCAAATACCGATATACATCGTGCTTTTTGCACACTGTGCCACAAATTTTAGCATTGGGCATGGTGGCAGGGACGATGTGAGGAAGCACATTGGTAGCAAAGAGCACATAGAGGTTGGGAAACTACATGAAGAGAGCTTTTTCGAGTGTTGGAATTTTTGAGATTGAAAGATTAGCGTATGTCATAATTAGCTTGAGTTCACAGTTTTCTGCGCATGCACCGACACCACGAATCGTTCACCATTCGACGTTTCATGTTCTGGATTAATACCATTTCGTAATTAAGCTACACTGCAGGTAAAATGTTTTCACCTCCAAGGAATAAGATTTGTATGCCACAAAAGGTGAAGTATAGATTGGAGTACACCAAAATTTGGCCTAGCATTCAGCCATCAAACATCAATGTACATTATGCTTTTTTGCACAGTAGTGTGCCATGAATTTTACAGTTGGGAATGTGCACAAGGACTGGTATTGTTGCTTACAATTTACGTGTCATACATGTACCATGTAGCAATATTATTATATAGTACATGTATGACAGATAAATTGTAAGCAACAATACAGCCTCTGTGGGCATGTAGCAGAACGATGTGAAAAAGCACACTGCTATAGCACCCCCAGCAGATTTAAGTTTTGGAGTACTTTAAGCCACCTACTCAAGTCCTGCATGCTACCAGTGCTGAAGCATTGTTTGTGAGCTTTCTTATTGAACATAACCTGTCTTTCTCAGTTGGAGATCAGCAACAGTGACAGCAAAAGATTATTTCTTTTATTGCCTCCTTAGGTGCTGAAAATGTGCAACAATTATAGTCACCAAGATTAACCAGCAGGCAAGAAGTCTGAACTATATTGAAAACAAATTTACCATAGCCCGATTGAGGAAGTTCCAGACTGCCACAGCATCATATCATGACAAATAGCATGTAGTTTGTGTATATCAGTAAATTTGGCTGCAAATAAAGTAGTACATGTAATCAATGTAAATAATGTTTTATTTTTATTTTGGGATTTCGTATAATGCAGTATTGACCATTGAAATGGGTGGAGTTAGTGTCATGATATACTTTTTCACTAATTGTGTTCAAAATTCACAAATTTTTATCCCACTTTTCACTAATTACGAGTCTGGAGGGTTGGCACCTCTGGGCCTCCACAATCAAAGGTTATTGGACTGCCCTTTAAAACACACTTAAATTCTCCAAGAGTCCAGTAATTTGCTCAGATCTCACCTAACATATCTCATTAAATACTTCAAGTTGCAGAAACTGGTGTCTTCCTTCTTGATGCCGAGTTGGATTCTCTCGTATTGTAGGCTTTGACAAAAATCCCCCTTAGGAACTTTTGAGGCCTTTTTTGAACATCTTGTGCTTAAAACTATATTTCTTCAAGCTGTAGCTTCACTGCGGACAAGGAAACTGCATGCCCTCTGTACTGAAGAGGGATGTTCATATTTCAGTGGGAATTGTGACTCCTTTCTATGTCGGCCAGGTTTTCTAGCAAAAATTCAATTTCCTTCAGTACTGCCATCTCTGATAGAGATCCCAGTCACATTTGGGACAATCAGGGTAGACTCCCTTGCCCAGTCAGGGAACTTTGGTTCTGTTTGGCATCATCAAAAGGGAAAAAGAAGGGTAAGAACTGGCTTTTCCATCCCATAATGAGTTCAGGTGATATTTCAGCATGTACCATCTCAAAATATATCGAGAGAGTTTACCGAGAGACCTTTGATAAACGAGAATGAAAACTTATGAAGTTAGGGCAGTTGTGTTTACTTGTACCTATCTCAATCATTCATCATTGGAGGACATTATGAACGCTACATTTTGGCAATCACATGTGACCTCCTCCTTTTACCATTTTGTTCTATATCAAACTAGAGCCAGGGTGTCATTTTATTATCTGAATTCAGTAGTTGCAGCTCAAACGGTAACCCAAATGGCTGCTAGTGGATGCTTCTCCTTAAGGTGAGTAATTTTGTTCCAGTTGAGGTCATCGATCTCCCTATAACTGACAGATTTAGTAGTCACAAATAAATGTATTACTCTTATTATTTTGGGGGATGGAGTGTGAAACTAATTTTAATGGTTTAATACTCACCTGTCACTGTTGTGAGATGCCCTCTTTCCAACCTGCTCTAATGTGCTTCATTAGTTGGGGTTCTTTAAAGACTGAAGAGGCACTGTTGTGCATGATCCTGTTTCATGGAGTTGGACTGAGTCAAGTTACACATTGTAAGAACTTTCTAGAACAGCTGGATGGTACACATAGCATGGGCAAGGGCTTTTTTTTCCATTGCAGGAAGGGTCATGTACACAATAATGAAAGGTAAGTATTCATAATTATAATTAGTTTTACCACCCTGCAAAAGCTACATATCCAAATTGTATGCCTTTCAGATCGATAAAGTAACATGACAAGTACAACTTGATAGTCAGGGTTGTCTAATTTGCACATGTGAATAAGTAAGTGCTGTTTTACTTCCAGAGGATATTCTGTGGTTCAAACCTGTGGAACTGAAAACTAAGTGGGGAAGAAGGGGTCATATTAAGGAACCATTAGGTAAGTCATAATGATGACACAAAGTGAATACCAGTAAGTCTTAGCAATAATGTCCTTGTCAGAAGTTGTGATATTTGTTCAGTAATGATGTTTCCTTGTCAGAAGTTGTGGTATTTGTTAAGTAATGATGTTTCCTGGTCAGATGTTGTGGTATTTGTTCAGTAGCAGTGTTTCCTTGTCAGATGTGGTTTAACAGGGATATTTCACAAAGTAAATATATGTAATGGGCATAATATTTCCCAAATTAAATGTAGATAAACCATAATACATTATGTTTTTATTGAATTCTGTATATACCCCATGGGGAACCTTATTTATAGATGCAGCTCTATTACCTTCACTGATCACTAAAGACTAAAACTATGGATATAATAGGTCAAGTGGTTAGTCACTCAAAAAAGCCAAGAGAAACAGATTTGTTGGCATTTTGGAATAGAGCATTAAATACATAAACCTGTGTTGTAGCAGGTAAGTTCTGCCATGCTTCCTTGCAGGAAAGATAGTCCTATGAAGAACGACCGCTCCAGTGGCCTAGTGGTTAGAGTGTCCGCCTCGGATGCGGGAGGTCGCGGGTTCGAACCCCTTCCGGGTCATACCAAAGACTTTAAAAAATGGTACTAACAGCTGCCTCACTTGGCGCTCAGCAGTAAGAGGTTAGTGTTAGACTGGTCAGCCTGGTGTCAGGATAATGTGACTGGGTGGGACATCATGCCACATGTCTGCGGCATGATGCCCCAGTGCTAGACATCACTATAAACTGTCACACTGCAGACATCGTAGCGATACGACTGAAAAATTGTTAAAGCTACGTTAAAAATCTAAATCACACACACACACACCTATGAAGAACCAATTGAAACATCATTGGAAAATAAGAAATATGAGAAGACAAAGGAATACAGCTGCTAGCAATACAGATACCCTGGATTCGTAGATAGGGCATTAATTTAATGTAAGTTAAGTTAACTTACTGTAATGTAATTTGATGTGATGTCAATAAAACCAACATTGTGAAACCATGAGTGTTTACCTGTATCTGCAAAATTACTGCTCCAAACCAAGCATGTGTTGAAGTGAAGACCACATTCTGCAGTGGTATTTGTTCAGTAGCAATGCTTCATAGAGAGAACTTTTTGTATTGTTCGGTAGTGATGTTTCCCGTTCATAACTTGTGGTATTTGCTTGGTAGCAACGTTTCCTTGGTAGAAGTTGTGGTATTTGTTCAGTAGGGATGTTTCCTGATCAGATGTGTTATTTTGTTCAATAGCATTGTTTCCCAGACAGAATTTGTAGTATTTGTTCAATATGTACCAATGTTTCCTATTCAGAAGTTGTGGTATTTGTTCCATGGTGATGTTTCCTGGTCAGAAGTTGTGGTATTTGTTCAACAGCAATGATTTGTTTTCAGCAGTTATGGTGTTTGTTCAATAGCAAGTTTTCCTGGTCAGATCATGCATGATGTGATGAAGCAAAACTGAATAAAACATGAATGCTTGCTGCATCCCTTTATAGTTCACCAAAAATGTAAGAAGAATTATGACACACATATAATTCTGTATAAAATATATTTTTCATTCTATATTAAGGAGAGCCTGCATACAAAAATGTTATGCTGCATTTGCATTTATAATAGCACATTAGATGTGAAAACTAGTGATAAAAGTGTTAGTATATGGTGTAAGAATTTACAGTGGCATGAACTGTTACAAAGAAATGGGGGTTCTCTACAAAGTCTATAGTTTCTAGCATTGATTAAGAAATATTTTGAAATTACCTGTAAATGTTTTCAGTACAGATGAAAACATTTTATGACTATTTTTCTAATGCATGTTTTTGTTTTGTTAATTCTGTGAACTATTTGCATCAATACTAAAACATAGTCAAGGTTAGGAAACATTTTTATTGTTGTCCTGATCAAAGGGACTTATGAAGTTGGCAGTTAGGAACTGTATTGCATAAAACAATACTGACTACAGGAAAATATTGAACAAGCCAGCACAGGAGTATGGACACGAGTTTTTACCCAGTGGTTCATTATAAGAATTTTAAAATGTTCTTGTGATGTTACAGGTACCCATGGTCATATGAAATGTATATTTGATGGTCATCTGAAGTCCCAGGACACAGTGCTAATGTGCCTGTATAAGAGGGTGTACCCTAAATGGACATTTGAGCCATGTGTGCAAGCCCCTCCCCCAGTTAGCGAGGAGGGACCACAGGAAATGGAGGAATCTGAAGGGCCAGCATTTTCTATGTTTGATTAAAAGGTTTATAAATGTGATATTTATTAAATACTCCATACACCACAGAATGTTGTTTTTGTTTACATGGCAGAGAGTGAGAGAGAAGATCAGTTGGAGCTACAGGTCTTACAGTTCTCAAAAGAAAACTATGACACTGCTAGTATCTGAAAGTGATTGTTGCTGGAAGTTACCTTGTTGGAGATTGCAGTGTATTTGAGAAATTCATTGCAAGTTGCTTCCCCGCAACAATCACTTTTCAAATAGAGTCAGTATCATATTTTTCCAACTCCTACTTTTCACTTAACATTTGACCTCCCTTAAGCCATGCATACCATCTCCTCTTGTAGATAGCTGATGAAGTTGTGTAATTTCAGTGAAGTCTAAACTAGTTGCCATCAAGAAAAATGGTTGTCACAAATATGGATAAAGTTCCATATTGCTAAAGAGAACAATCCTCAGCACAGGAAATATGGCCTATGATTCTGTCTCTGTCCAGCAGAAAAATAAGGTTGCAAGATATGCTGTAGATGGTAAAGAAAACATACCAGGTATCAAAATAGTGTCATAACATTAGAGCCTAGTTGTGTACTGAATATTATACAACAGTTAATGTTGCTGTTCAGTTGATAGAGGCAGGGCTAATCAAATCCCATAGATATCCTGGACTGTTGATGGAGGAAGGGCTAATCAAATCCCATAGATATCCTGGACTGTTGATGGAGGCAGGGCTAATCAGATCCCATAGATATCCTGGATTGTACATGTTTAAAGTCAAACAAGTAAAATTTTCCAAGACACTAGTCTTGGACAGGTGTTTTTCTACTGTTTTAAAGCAGGTTGGGCAAGTTCTAATTTTTATACTTTAATTACCCTATGTGCCTTTATCAGAGCATACTCATGGTTCACAGCTTTGAAAAGTCCTTGAATTTCACAGGTAACCTTTGAAAGTCCTTAAATTTAACCTGAACCTAAACACTCCTTGAATTTTTACAAATGGCCTTTAAAAGCACTTGAATTTCATATGATCAGAGCTTCATTCCACAAAAAGAGCTATATTTGAAGTAGTTAAAACATATTTTTTAAAATGGTGAATTTTTGTTTTAAAATAAAGAATAATGTACACTGGTTGTCAAAATCTGCTAAGTTCTAGCAGTTTATGGTTACCACTTATATCCACACTTTTAATTGGATCTTATATTATACATATCCAGTTGCTGTCACTGTTACTTTTTCTAAGCAGCAGAGTGATGTTCCATAAAGTTAAGAAAAGAGAAATAAAATCGGATGAGATGGAAAAGACCAAGCAATTTCCTGATTAAATACAAATGACTGATGTGCATGAATGTTATTTTGTCAAGCCTGGAACATGTGTGTTCAATGAGAAGTAGTTGTCTGTCTACAGTTGCGTCAGAGAAGTAATGGTCTATGGGTACAAGGCATACTGTGCAGGTTTTTGTAAGAATGTAGACCTTGAGAAAATGGGTGAAAGTGCTGAAATCGCATTCAGAAAGTGAGAAGTACAGAACACTTGCAAAGTCTTTGTAATTACCAATCATTGGAAATTTCTTCATTGTTAAAAAATTATATTCAGTGCCAGTGGAAATGGTAGGCTCGAATATCACCGAGTTTAAAATGGAAACAAACAGTACACGGGGTTGTTTAAGTGACTTGCTCCGCATGCATTTAATCCCACCCCCTCCACCAGCCAGCCTTTGTACCTCTTCAAGAGGCAAACCAGGTATTACTGGCTTTGTTGAAGAAAAAAAAAATGATGTGCCAAAAACTTATAAATGTAATGAAAACAACAAAGCTTTTATAGCTTATGTTTCCCAGTAGCAACATTGCCGACTGATTTTCTTGTGGTATGAGAAAGGCTTCATGTTTATGTGTTTTGCAGTGTCAAAAATATTCAGAAACACATTGGTAAGATTAATTGGTTTTATGGAGCCTTAAAAGTGGGTGATAAGGTCCTAAAATATCCTTAAAATTGGTGTTTAGAATTTCTGTATGAAACATGATACAAATGCTTAAAATTGAACCCAATTTATTCATTCACATCCTATGATACTACAGGAAGTGTTCATTGGCAGTTGTCATGTGCATGATTTGTATTATTGCTTGACTGCATGTTGGGTTTAGATTGTCAGCTAATAAAAATGCTTAAATAAGTCTAATATGATTAATTAGCAGTGCTTTAAATGACCTTGTTACTGATGAGCAAATCCCCCTTTCATTTCAGTCCATGGAGTGTTATGTATATCTATCTAATGTGTGTTAATTTTCATGATTCTAGATTGATAGAGTCTTGTACTAAATCATATTAGATACCAGTATTCTTCAGTGTTGTAGGTTTTTACTGTTAGATGAGATTCTTGTAAACACGTTCATAGTTTCAAAGATGGTGAGGTGTAGTTTTATTGAAGTAACCATGTTCATGAGATTGGTACAGATTATGGGATTCCCACAAGGGAAATCCAGTTTTTCTAATTTCTAGTTCATTAGCTACTAAAGCACTTGTTTAGAGTGATTTCAAAATGATAAGATGAGCTTTGTTCTGCTTTCTGTATTGTGTATCAGTTTTTTATACAGGGGATGATTTGCTGGAAATTAGTTATTCCTAGCATTCATCAATCTTCAAAGAAGCAGATAGTTGTGATCATTTGAGTGGATTTATTTATTTCAGTTATTCATTGGAATTACAAAGTTCTCAGACTTTATGGATTTAGTAGCTATTTGGATTTATTGTGAATTCATTTAAAAGCATTTTGGATTATCTAATTCTGGTACATCAAAACTATTGGCATATCAGCACAATAGTGAACTTTTGGATTACCACTGGAACTCATTTGGATTCTTGGATACATTTGGACATGTGATAGAACTCTTAGGACAATTTATGATTTCAATCACGATACTGTTATTTTTAACTTTTCACTTTCTACTTCGAAAAATAAATTATATTTTGAATTTTACAAAACTTGTTGGTTTTTACTCTTTCCTGTCACTTTGTTTAAGACCATAGAGTTGCAAGAGGAGTAAATGCAATGAAAGTTTCTTTATCAACATAAGTGTCTGTTTCCTATGTAAACTGATAAATGACAGTAATGAGTCTCCAATTTTTAATTGATTATACTGAGAATAGACTTCAGTGTGCAGCATTGTGTTTGAAGTGAAACAGTTACACTAATGCAGTGGTCTGTGTTTGCATTTAAATCACAAAATGAATGTTATGATCACTTTAGCATAAGTACTGGTCAAAACACTGATCTTTCCTATATGGACAGAATGAGCTTACTAAATCAATATTGCAAGGAAGGTCAGAAGGGAGATTCGGAGAAGGAAAATTTACATGAAAGTGGAAGGATAAAATGTAAGGCTGCTGAGTCTATGGTAACTATTCCTTCAAAGAGACATAAGCCAGACACTGTGGCAGCACAAAATGTCAGATATGACAACTAAGAGACAAAGAAATGTTCAGCCACATTAGGTTGATAATTATTCATGGCTAAGAAATTCATCTAGTGCATCTCTCCGTGGATCTGACAAATTCAGGATTTAATTCAGCATATCTCGTGATCTGAACATCATAAAGCCTTAAAGTTTATGACACTAGTCAGCATGTGGAGAAAATCCCTTCAGTTAGAGTTGCTAAAACACTCCTCTAGGAAAAGCCATTTTAAAACTAAATGACATGAAAAATAAATCAAGTGAAAGATTTCTGTAACACAGCCTGCACCCAAGCCAGCGGTTCTTAATCGTTTTCAGTGGCAATCCTGGTTAGGTTTGTGGAGTTAACCTTGCCACCCATCAGATGCTAAAAAAACACTTGGGTAAGGAATTTCAAAATGTTATGGTTGATTTCAGTGTTATGTAAATCTGTATTTTATGCTTAATTGTTCATGATTTCAGATTGTTCTTTAAGATAATGTTCATCTGTAAATAACATGTTTACATAGCTAACTTTTGTCCATGGTTGTAAGTTGTAATTAAGATGTTGATGTAGCATTTTGAGTTCAGAATATTCTGGAAACAATTTGATGGAATTTTCCAATTAGAAATGACTTGTATCCAGGGAATTCCAGAACATTCTATTGTGTCTGCATAGAAGCTTTCTAAACAAGTATTGATTGCTGTTTCATTCCTGTTTCATATCAGTCTTTGGGAATTTATAATTAGAGTTTGCAGTTGTATTAGATATAATTTAAGAGGAATCAATTATATAATTAATCATTGGAATTAATAAAGTGCTCATTCCCTTCTTGGATTGATGCACACAACTAAATTGGATTATAGAGGACTCAATCAAAGAGAGACACTGGATTACATAATTGTGGTACATCAGCACATTCAGGATTATTGGAATTTATTCAGAACATTCTATACTTTTTTGGACATATGATACAACATTTAGGATTTAATTCACAATGCTGCAAGTGTTTCTTAAATTTATACTGTTTAACTAGGGGGAAAATAATGCATTGATTATACTTTAATTGCTGGTTTTATTTTCTTTCTGTTACTTATTTAAAGACCTAGAGTCATAACACTGCAACCCACTGAAAACAGCATGGTGACCCAGTTTGGGGTTGCGACTCATGGGTTAAGAACCACTGCCCTGACCCAATATGGAAAACCATTTTCTGATTTGGAAATGCTGTGTGCACTCCAGTAGAAGAATGGTCTTAAACTTGGTGTTGATTATAAGAACAGACTTGGGGCAAGAGACTTTGTTCTGTCAATTGAATAGGTTTTCAGAGAAGGGATTAGGGAAAGTCTGAAGTCTAGTAAATTAGTTTTCATTTCTGCTTATTGAGGTACTGATACTACCATATCAGAACAAGAAATAGTGTGAATAAGGTATCTTGATAATAAAAAAAACTATAAAAATTGATCCCTTTGAAGAAATAAATATGCTGAACATTGTTTCTTTTGTTTTTAACACAGCTTAAAAATGCATGCATATGATCAAAATTATGCAAGAGATTTAAATTTTGGGACAAGCAAGAATGCAGGTGAGACAAGTGAATTTTCTGAGACAAGTGGTTGAAAAACATTTTTATTAGTCATGTTTGTAAGATATAATTTTCTCAGATATCATCTGAACCTCACTTAGGTATCATGAAGCATTCAGTATTTAGCCTACAAAATATCACAATTTAAAGAGCTGAAACTGTTTCAGCACTCAAGATATAACCCCAGACCATTACTGCTGTAGGTAGGAAAGGGACATAACTCTTGCATAAATCAGTTTCAATGTTGAATCCTCAAGTGATGGTACATAGCCTAAAACATTAAACTGATGCATAAAAAACAGAGGTTCAGATGTGTACACAAGATGTGGCATGTCTGAATGGACAGGCATGCACTAAAGCACACTCTGTCCCATTGACTTGTGCCACCAGACAACTTGAAAACAAATTTGTAGAAAGAATGGCAAAAGTTACGAAAAGTTTTGAAGGGGTAAACTTTTGAGCCCTGTCACATAAATTAGCTTCTGATTAAAAAAAAAAAAAAAAGGTTTTCTCTTAAAAATATCCAGGATTACAGATGCAAAAATATAGCTTAATGCAAAAGGTGTACAAATGTAGATGACTACCGTGACTTGTTCTCATGTTTATGTTCTCTACCCATAAATTGTAATTTCCCCTTCTAAGGAAAATATCTGATATTTAATAAATATTGTTCATATCAGTCTTTGAATTGAACATCCTTTCCCTCAACTTTCCCATCCAAATTAAATTCTTTTGACTCTGATTAGGTGATGCATGTTACCACTGGAAAACTTTAGTCTGAGAATTGACCTGCAGGCTGAAAAATTGGAAAATCACATGGAAACCATATCCACAAATGGAAAGATTTAAATTTCTGCCTGCCTTACATCAGCACAATAAGGTTCAGAGTTGGGTACTATAAAGGAGATGTTAAAAATTATTCTCCAGACATATTACAATTCTATAGTTCTGATTGGCTGCGTTCATTAATTTCTTTTTTAACAAAAAGCATTTCTCCTCAACTTCAGGGATGTAATACCTAGTTTTCTTCACTACACATTTTCCAGTGGCACTCTTGCCTTGCATAAATGTTATAGATATAAATAGCAACACTACTCAAACACTTTACATCTATAAATTGTTCAAACTGAAAAGAGTAAAAGACTGCACTGTAGTTTGTACATGAAAGTTATAAAGGTGGGGTCTCACCAAATTATTTTTTTCCCTTTGGGTGTCATTGTAATATGAATATGATCCTATCAACTGCAGTTAAATATATTAAAATTAGTTTCTTGCCCTGGAGAGATATTTTTACATTTTGTATCTTTCCTACATCCAAACTTAGTGAAATAATTTGCAGAGTTATTCTGAATGCTTTCAGTTGTGAAAATCAAAGAACATTTAAAGGTGACTGTGCTTGTAGTAAACTTTTTGATTTATCATGTGAACATAATTATAATGTAACAGGAACCAAGTCACAGGTTGAAAGTTTTACTTAATTTTGTAAGGTACACATGGCCTTACAAGCCATTTGATTTCAGTATGAAAGAGGTAATAAAATAAAATCAACTCCATCTAATTGTGTAGTGATAGATTTATGTTTCAAAGCAACATGTTAATTCCAAACTCACATTAGACCATTTTACAGTGTTATAATTTGACTTGCCTAATTAACATGCTTAATAGTGATAAATATTCAGCTTAATTATCTGTTTCTGTATGTAATTCATTTTCCGTCAAGAACTTAATGGCTAATAAATAGACAGAGCTACATACGCGTTTTGTTCCAAGTGGGCGGAAACAATGAGTTTGATATGGTTTAGGAACACCAAGGCCTTCAGGCAGAGACTGTATTCCTACGCCACATTAAACAAGTTCTTTCCCTCTGCTCAGAACAAATCACTTATGTGGTTTTTTGTATTACCGGTCGCTTTTTATTCACACATTCTTTTACATTTTTTTAAAAATACTGTATAATTTTATAAAAATTAATTAGGCTTTGGCGTTTTATGAAAGATATTATATATCCCATCCCATGTACATATCTAGGGCTAGTGAGTGTGCATGTGATTTGGATTTTTAATGTAGCTTTAAACAATCTTTCAGTCATATCACTACGATGTCTGCAGTGTGGCAGTTTATAGTGACGTTTAGCACTGGGTCATCATGCCACAGACGTGTAGTATGATGTCCCACCCAGTCACATTATCCTGACAACAGGCTGACCGGTCCTAACACTAACCTCTTACTGCTGAGCGCCAAGCGAGGCAGCTGTTAGTACCATTTTTATAAGTCTTTGGTATGACTTGGCCAGGGATTGAAGCCACGACCTTCTGCATCCAAGGCAGATGCTCTAACCACTAGGCCACCAGAGTGGTCTGTCTAGGGCTAGACCTAAATATCTGCTGTGGAGTTATGTCCATCTGTCTGCATTGCAGATATCGTGATTAGCTTTGAATTTTTATAAATGTTGTATGGGACCTATGAATAGATTTAATCTGCAGTCACAGGCAAGTCAATTTTTTCCTTACATCTCAATTGGAACATAGGTTTTTGACAAAATGACCTCATTTCTGACACTTTTCTTACTAAATAGACACTCTTTATACAAGCAAAATTTCAGGGCAAATTTTACAGATTCTTAAAATACATCCAGGTTTATGCAGAAAACTGCAGAATTTACAGTACAATCAGACTATTTTTGATTTCTTTTAATACAAGAAATTGTTGTTGCACTGAACTTGAAAGGACACTTTAAGCACATATTTTTTTAAAGAAATCGAAGATTCAGTCTCTATAAAATGCAGACTTGATTTTTGCCAGTAATATTTATTTTTTGGATATAATTAACCTGTAAATTCTAAATAATATTGCAATATTGTTCTGTCCTCTTCTCTTTATTTTCAACTTTTTCACATTTTCACAAGAATTCAAAATATACAGTTTGCTCTTTGTGACTTGGTAATGAAAAAGTCTCAACACCTTATTACAAGATGTATTTCTTCTAAATTTGCATCATAATCAAAACAGCTGCAACTCTCTATGATATGTTTACCTTATGTTGCAAATGTTTGTAAGTTTTATCAGATGTACTAAAACTCAATTACTCTATAACTTTAATAGACAAATTTTAAGTCCCTCCACTTAAACTTGCTTCATAAAAAAAATTATAATTCTGCAGACAATATTTTTGATAATCTGAAGCTGAAATGTAGATTTTTTTGGGGGGGGTAAAACTAATTTTAATTATGCAATACTTACCTGCTGATATTACATAGCTAACCAACTTTTGTGCTGAAAATGTGCCGTCCGTTCAATGTGAATACATCCTCCCACAGATTCTTATTCATTTGTTGAGTTTTTAATAGTTTTTGGAAATGGCTTATAACAGCATGTTGACTAAAATCCATGTTTAACATACAAAATTTTTCATGCAACTGAATGAAAAGATACTGATCAAAACTTTTTTGTTTACCTGATGATACATTACAAATAACAAAATTACCATTATAAGCACTAGGGGAAAATGATACACCAGTACTGCTTATCGACATGATTCATGATACTCTACCTATGATACAATACATTCTAGATAAACATATCAACTTGACAATCTTTTCACCTTTACAAGGTCTACCAGTGGTCGGGTGGTGCTGTTTTATGTATTGATATCTTTGATGTATTTCCAGTCTGCAGATTACAGAAGGTGATTTAGGAAGCAAAGAAAGCAAAAGTAAATTTTAGAACTCTTGGTTGACAGTTTTACCTTTTGTGGCACGCCAGCCAAAAACAAAGGGGGAGGTGGGCATTTAATTCTTTGTTCATATGGCAAACAACTTATCATCATTCCTGTCTGTACCATGTTTGTCGAAATAGGAACGCCAGCTGTATGTACCATACTCAACATGCTGAATTGAAACGTTTCGATTGGTTCTCTTTATTTTTATTTGTTATCTTAATCTTAGCCATGAAATAGATTGACTGAAAGTCAATAGTGAGCACACGCTTGTGTTTGTACAGTTTACTGGTGTTGATAGAGTTACCACTGGACAGAGGCATTTAGTTGCTGTCTGGGCTTGTGGAATTTGAGTCTGGACTTGTGATTTTTTTGTATAGTCACCAGCCATGGGCCTATGTCTAAAAGATTTTTCTTTGAGGGCATACAAATATCAATGTTGTACAGTTAGTGGATCTTGAAAGAAGTTTAATTTAAATGCAGTTTATTGAGAAAGGAAAACAGTTTATTTTTTTTATTAGGCCATATGTATTGCAGTAACTTGGAACACTATCCTTCCTTTAGCTGTCTCTCAAACATTTCCTTCAGGGTGTTCAAACTAGCTGTGTATCTCATTTCATTCATTCTTGCTGCTTGATACCACCTGCAAGAGAACAATTGTCAGTTGGAAGTTGTGTCAAAAAGTCGCTACAGTTTTGAGCTATTTGTATTCAGTGACACTGATGTGCATCAGCATGAATCTTTATAGGAAACATGGAATAGCAGCTTTATATAAAAAGTAATATCAGCAGGAGTGTCTATCATACAGGTAGAGATCAAGGGACATAATCATTAACCAGGAGAGTAAGTTGAAGAATCAAAGCCAGAGAAACCAACAAGATCATAATTAAATTAAACAGTTTATAGAAAATACATGTCTTTAAAGTGTCACTGAGAAAAAAAGGTTAGTGAAGATTAAATATTCTGAAGTACACTTTATACAACTTGTAACTGACATATTTTTACACAAAGCAGCAGGAAGGGTGAACCCTACAACTTTTTGCCTGAACCGTTAAGTAAAAATAAATAACAAAAAATAAGGGTCAAAACGATAAACCGAGCCTTCTAACTATATTATTACCGTACGGTTTAAAAAACGAATAATAAATCGTTTGGGTTAGCTCACCTTTGTTATTTTATTTTTGACTTTTGCTTTAATGCGTTTAGTTTACTTACCGGGTTACTCAATTTTTGTCATTCACCCTTCCTGCTGCTAAGGGTAACCGCTAGGATCTACTGATTATTTTTGATAAATTAAAATACAGACAAACATGCATACATACAGACATACATAGAAAGGGGAAATAATTCTCTAGCAGAGGAGGAGCAGAGTTATCGCGCTTTATTAAGTATTTTGGTGATTTCAAATTCAATTAAATATCTATTATAAATATTATTTAATAATGAATATTGGAGAACCACACTCAGCTAGATTAGCACGAGAAAGACTAGAGGCAATTAGAAAATATTTACCTGTTCGTGATGCTGTCAAGCAACAATTACAAGAACGACAGGAATCTCAAGTTGAGTTTGAGGAGGATACAAAACAATTATTTAAACCTATTACAGAGACAACTAAACCTCTTCTTCCTGTGTTAGAAAAAACTTCTGAAGCAACTGGAAAAATAGCAGAAAGAACAAAACAGACAAAAAGAATTTTACGTGGACTTCCAGCTGAAATAACTGCTGCGATGTCAGTCCCGGAAATACCTGAAGATGAAGATCAGCCTGGAGGTGCTGAAGCACCAGCCCCCAAACAAAAGAGTTATGTAATAAGTAATGCTGAACTGATAAATAAATTTAATGAAAAAATCATTAATTACATTAATGATTTTTCCCATCTAGATCAACTAGTTAAATTTGCTTTTGGTGGTTTTAGTCGAAGAGATAAATTAATGAAACCTGAATACGCTAAAGATATTAAAACCCGTGAACAGTGGCAAAAATATTTATATCGCATATTTATGAATGTTGAACGAATTAAAGAGAATGATCAAGTATATCAGGATTATGTTAGTAGAATTAATAAATTAATCAAATTAGAAAATGAGAAAAAACAAAGTAAAAAACCTTCAAAACAAACAGCACCAAAATCACAAATACCAGTTCTATCTCCTACACCAAAGAAAACAACATCACCGAAACCAAGTGAAGAGGAAGAAGAAGAATTTCAAGACGCTCCCGGCGTAATTGGAAGTGGTTTAGGAAGTGGTCTTATTACTTGTCCCAATAATGTTCTTGCTGATGTTGATCGATTAGAAATCCTCATTGGAGGAAAACGAGCTGGTAATAATACCCTAGAAATAATTAATGAAGCGGCCGATATTTGCAGACGATTATTTACCGGTGGTATCATGGGCGTTGATGTTTATCAGTCTCTTATTAATGAAATTGCCGATGACTACTACAGCGACTAAGTACGTAATTAAATATAATTACTATAATAAAATGATCGTACATAATACTCAACGTGGACCAACTATGGTCAGGGTAATAAATTCAAGATTACCAGTATACAAGACAACCTACGGAGATGGACTAGGTGATGTTGTTCAGGGTCTATTTAGAAGGATAGCCCAAAAAGCAATACCGATCGCAAAGCAACTGGGAATGAAAGCTATTGATGTTGTTCGTGAAAAAGGTATTGGTGTTGTTGGTGATGTTGCTGGTAAAGCATTTTCAGCGATCAAAGATAGACTAGCACGATTAACACGACGAAAACCTCAGACACCAGTAAAATTACCTAGTACAGAAGTAATGCCTGCAAATGTCAGTAAAATAATAAATCAAGTTGCTAATCAAAAACTAGCAGAGTTGGCTGATGTGCCTTTATCAGAAAAAGAAAAAAATATAACTGCTAGTCTGATAGCTGGAAGTGGTCTCACTTCCCGAAGTAATCTTCGTTTTAGACGATAATAAATATAACAAAGATGTTCAAACGTATATCTGATCCCGCATTTGACATGGACGCACCAGTACTTAAAGATGAGTCTGTGCGTGATTATCAGTATTATTCTTACGACGCACGAATTCCAGATCAGCGTGGACGAATCGAACTACAGGTTCAGGATGCAAGTAGATATTTCTTACCCGCTGAAGCATTTATTGAAGTCGAAGGTGAAATTTTAAATATTGCTAATCCTGCAGCACCAGTAGCATATGGAGACGATGTTAATGTCGGTTTTGTTAATAATGGTATTATAGCATTATTTGACAGTGCAACGTACATGATTGACGGAAAAAATATTGAATCTATTCAGAAGGACGTCGACGTTGCAACAACAATACTTGGTCTTGCAAGATATAGTGATGATTATTCAAGATCAGCTGGTCCATCAATGATGTTTGCAAAGGATACAACTGATTCTCCAGAGTATCGACAATATGAAATAGGACAACCAAGAAATTTTGCTAGAAACGCCAATGCGGATGTACAAAGTATGATTATTAATGTAGATCCAGATTTCAACTTAGGATTTAGATCACGTCGAGCAATGTTGCGTGGTGGAAGAAGAGCATTTTCATGTGTGATTCCACTATCACATATATTTGGATTTTGTAGAAATGTCAGAAAAGTCATTTTCGGATCTAAGCATACAGTTGTACTTGTACGAAAAGCAACCGACAACGATGCATTATGGAGACTCGCTGGTGATCCTGGCAAAGTAATTCTTACAAAACTTTCATTGTGGATGCCGGTGATGACTCCATCAATAACTGAAGAAGATCGTCTACTCTCTTTTATGAATCAAGGTGGTAAATCAGCATTATCGTGGTTAACAATGACCACAGATGCTATCCAGAGTAATATTAATGGTTTATTTACGTGGCAAATAGCATCACAACAAGGTGTTTCTGCACCACGACATATATTTATTGCATTTCAAGATGCTGCACGGGTGGATGATCAAACACGTAGTATTATGATATTTGATAATCTTGGTGTTTCCGAAGTTTCCTTAAGAATAAATGGACATCAAGAACCATCCGAGGATATTTTACTGAATTTCGATCAAAATCATGTAGCACGTGTATATCACCGTCTAATGACGTTCATGGGACGTGATCAAAATATTGATACTGGTTTACAAATATCACAATTGGATTTTACAACATTATACCCAATTTATTATTTTTCACTCGAACATTTAGATTTAACCAGACAATCTGTAGTCGATATACATTTTCGAGCTCATGTTAATAGAGATATTGGAGCTATTGCCAATTGCAGAGCAATTGCTGTCATACTCAGCGATAAATCGATGTTACTTGAAGGTGCTGGTGGACGAATGAGAGTCGTTGATGCTCCAGTAGAAAACATGTAATTAGATTATTTATAAATATTATAATGTCGTATAATAATGTTAGTGTTAGTCTGACTCCTGGTCAGATTAAAAAGATACAATCAGCATCAAAAAATAACTGTGGATTAAAAATATTGCTAAAGAAAGATCAGATGAGCGGCTCAAATAAATTATCTCTTACAGAACGTCAGCTCGGGCATTTCAATGAAGCAAAAAAATCAAATAAAGGTATAAAACTTAATCTTTCTGCGGGTGCCATTAAAGATGTCATTAAGACGGGTGGTATATTTCCACTTCTTGCTGCTATACCAGCATTAATAGCCGCTGCAGCTCCAGCTGTTGCAAAAGCAGCTGCATTAGGTGCTGTTGGAACTGCTGCTGGAATGGCATTAAAGAAAGCAACCGGACAGGGAATAAAACGAACACCAAAAAAAAAGGGGAGGGGTCTAAGATTACCAGGGACCCCACACTGGTACGGAAAAGGCCTAAGATTACCAGGGACAGTTTACTAATATCTCCTATGTCCAATTTTTGATTTACTAGATGCTGCTAAAAAATTAAAAATAAAAAATTTTAGAGGAGTTTTTATGCGCGATCAATTACCGAAACAACCAAATAACATTGAAACAGGTATTATTAATCTCGATGAAAATTCTGGTCCAGGCACGCATTGGGTCGCTTATGCAATTGATCCACGTGGAATTATTTATTTTGATTCATATGGACTAGCTCCACCAAAAGAATTCTTAAAGTATATTAGTTGCTATCAAAGTATTCCAATATGGTATTCAACATTACCTACACAAACATTAACCGATCCACCAATATGTGGTCGAGAAGTACTTAACGTACTTGATGCTATATCAAAATCAACAAAACCACCCCACAAAGTTGTACATGAATATACTACGACGTCATATTTAAACAGACATTAGTAAATATAATGGTGGATATTTATGGAAGATCTTCCCGTAGAGGTCATCAACAAGTTGATTTATCTAAGTATGCAACTCTTGATCAACTCAGAAATGAAATTGATGATTTATTAAATCTCGCAAGTGTGGATCAAAATGAAGTAGTTGTTTTTCAGGATAATCAAGGACGATTAAAAACGAGTAATATACAACTATCAGATGTTCTTATAAGAATTCCAACTGCAGTCACTGATAATATAGTTATTTTTTTTTTTTTTTGTAAAATACAAGATTCTGGTACATCACTCAGTAATTATATTAAGAAATCCGGCGATGTATTTACAGGAGATATTAATATGAATCAGAATAAAATCACCGACATTGGAAATCCAACCGCAGATGCAGACGCCGCAACAAAGAAATATGTCGACGATCAAGAATCTAAATATGTACTGACCAACCACGGTATAATGCGTGCATTTCTCGACATGAATAATAATGGCATTAATAATCTTAGAACACCGGAATATGATTTTGATGCTGCAACGAAAAAGTATGTTGATGATAAGGAAATTCCTATTTCAACTTCGTTAAAAACAATCGGTGATGAAATGACTACACTTAGTGCTACTTTTTATAAAAATTTAGAAACGTTCTTAAATTTTCGTAAAAACATAAACAAACTCATTAAAGATTTTTTTGGTGATCCACCAACCGTTGACATAAAACTAGCCGACATTAACACGAAACTTAATGATATTGCCAGTGGAATACCTAATATTGTTCAAAAAACTAATCTGATTAAAATTCCACACGGACAAATTAAAAATATCGTATACATAGTAGCATCAGGACAATCAACATGGACACCACAAAATAACACTATCAAATATACCGCAGAAGTTACTGGTATTTACAGGCTGTCCGTATTTAGTGATGAAAGATTTGCTATAATTAACAGATATATATTGCGTCATTCAACTGATTCTCTCTCTGGAATTGTATCTATATTGTTAAGAAAAGATGTTGAAGAAACATTTATACTGAGAATATATGATCAAACAATAACCTCAGTGCCTTATTGGTGGCATATGGAATTTGTGGCTGAAACACCGCAATTAATCACTTAATATAATAATAATGGATCAACCTCAGTCTCGCATTGACGTTCAACTTTACAGATGCAATCAAGTATGTGAGCGTCTCACTAAACTAAATAATTTTATCGACTATTATAACACGAAAATAAAAAATACAAAAGACGTATAGTTGTCATCGATGTAGTTGTTTACTCGGTTTCTGCTGTTATTACTGGAACAGGATTATTATTATCAACATTGACGATGACAGCACCTACTGTTATAACCATTATTGTTTCAGCATCAACGACTATTGCTGGAGTTCTCGGTATTATAACCAAAAAGATACATACTTGTACAAATGCTAAATTGCACGATTATATGATTAAATTACATACAGTGGCAGATGCATGTTCTAAATTATCTTTGTATATTTCTTCGTGTGTCAGTGATGGTGAAATATCTGATACTGAATTCGCGATGATGATGAAAACTTATGATGACGCTTTTAAGAGTGATCGCAAATGATTTTAACGAATTAAATAACAACAATAATAATAATGACAGACAGGGAGTTACTTCAGCAGATCGTTACTAATACAACTCCGTCAAAAACTACTATGATATCGTTAAGTTCGACTAATCCTGAGTTTAGTGTCAATTTTCCAACCGCAATTCCTGCAAAAGAAATAGCATTAGCACAATTGCGAGTTTATTATAGCTGGCCCAATATTAGATCAAAACCATTTGGTGGACTACAGCCAAATAATTCATTAATATTCGCTAATAAGAATAAGCCTGATGGAACTCCTGATTGGCAAATAGTTTCTATTCCAACGGGCAGTTATCAAATAGAACAGATTAATGATGAGTTTCAGCGCAGAATTAAATCTATTACAGGAAAAGAATCCAAAATAGCAATTACTGTCTACGAACCAACACTATCTGCGGTTATTGAAATAAATTCCCCTGATTACTCCGTAGATATTTATCAAAGTTCGATTAGATCAGTATTAGGTTGGCCTGAATATCCACCAGTTTATCAAACACCACCAGAACCACAGAGATCTGATTTTGTCGTAGATGTTAAAAAATTTATAAAACCTCCAGAATATAGAACAGAAAAAATGCTTACCCATGGCGACGATATTTTGGTGATGGAGTTATACATTATATAGATAAAACAGAAACCCATTTTACAAAAATAGTTGATGGTAAAAAAGGTAAAAAAAATAGTACTTGATGTTGATGAAATAAATTCATATGCTAATACAATTAAGTCTGAACACGGACGTGTACTTAATTATCTAAGAAATTTATTTTCCAGCATTAGCAATTCCTACAACGATGACTTAAAAAATCAAATAATTGAAGTAATACAACATTTGAATCAAGTTGCTTCAGACCTAGATTTCATGAATGATATTATTGTTAACAGAGAAAAAAAATTAGTGAACATAGCAGCAGATAAACGATATAAAGATTTATATATAATTAATGAAGACGATCCACCTCGAGCTGTTAAACTAAATCTTCTGTTCACAATAACATTTCTAAAACATTTCAGAATTACGCGAGAACAACTATCAACATTTATAATTCCTGGATTTAACTCTGAAGAGCTAAAGAAATCAGTTAATGATCTTATTGATGAACAATTTAAAAGAATATGTGATTCATGGAAAAAATTAATACCTACACCAACTATTCTTAAATATAATAATGATCCACACGGTGGTGGTCGCCATATCTCACCTGGTATTGTTAATATAACAACAACAATTGCAGTCAATCTGGTATGTGACGTAATTGATGACAGTTATCAAGTAGATCTTTCAAAATCTAATCACCGCAGTGCCACTGCGGAACAGGGGTATATACTATATTCATTTAGCCCTAAAGACCCGCCAGGTTGGCTAATTGTGTCTGAACCAATTAACCCCGTGTACCTGCGAGTTCATAATCCATTTCTGACAAGAATAAATTTCAAACTCACTGACCAGGCAGGAAATATTTTGGATCTAAGACAAGAATCTCTTAATATTAATTTGTATATACGCTCTTAGAACGTCTGATTAAATATTTCCTAATATAATAAGGGAAAAAATAATCTGATTCATGAAATAGTTACAGATTTCTTTATCTGATGGGTTTATGGGACTACATTTTTTTAAATAATTATTCAGAGACTGATATTTTTTATTTTAAATAAATAATTATTATATAATGAACCAAGAAAATATAAATGATATTATTTATGCTATTAAAAAATTAAAACATAACAAAATAAATCTATCTGATAATCTCGATCCTGAAAAAATATTATATGATTATGAAATATTAAAACAAAGAAAAATTGACAATAAATACACATTACCATCTAATTATAAATTTGTAAAATCAATTTATCAGTCTATGTTAGAATCCTTGGCGATGGTAAATGAAAAACAGGTAAAGCTATTTGCGTCTCTTGCACGTTCGATCGAAAATATCAGATCCGAACTATCTCGTGAATACGAGAAAAAGAAGATTGTAGATAATCGTGTAATGCAATTAAGAAAAATTATGTTATTTGATTCTGTCAAAAGTGAAAGTGACACTGAGAGCAGCGACGGTGAAGGTATCCATGGTAAAATATAGAGTCGAACTATATACAATTTATTTGTTAAGAGTACAGAGTTAGATATATTCAAATATTATCCGCTGATCGTATTTGAATGAAAATGCTGATCTAGTAATATTATCTGCAACATCACGTACTGATTGTGGATGTATGCTAAAATATTTTGCAGCCGCATTCATTGATGGGAAAGTTATTTCTTGGTCTGTTTCTGTACTTATGGATTTAATAGGTCTTCTTGCAAACTTTTTACATTTTCCAGTATTTCCACGTGCAGCATTCTGACTAGGTGTAATAGCCTGCAGGTTAGATAGCCGATTATTTTTGGGATTTCCGTCAATGTGATCAGTTACAAGTCCATCTTTGATGACCCCAAAATAACACTCGAATATGAATTTATGTGAGAGATAACATTTATTTCCAACACGAAATATAAAATAACCTTTATTATTAAGACTACCGATTGGGTTTTTTGATTTACAGTTTCTAATTACACCATCTCGGGATGCTTCATAATTTTTTATTATAGGATGTTTCACAAATTCATATTTATTACGAAATGCTTTTTTTCTTAATTCTCTTATAAAATCGTTGTCGATCATTTCATCATAAGTCTGATTTGTCTGAGTCATTTTATATAATAATATTATTTGTCTAAATCATTATTTTGAAATCTGACCAGATAATCTTCTACGGTTTGTATAGGAGATTTACCTGGAGATGTATTTTTTTTGTCATAATATCGTTTTAATTCCCTGTATTTTTTTCCGCCACATTTTAGACACAATTGAGTTTTTCCTCTGACTCCAACACCGCATTGAATACACGGTATTGGTCCTGTACTTCCATTTTTGATACTCTGTGCATGATATCCGCAGTATTTGTTCACGCACGGTTTATTACAAAGAGAAGTATATCCAATTTTGAGCCAAGCACATTTGTTCTTTGTTTCAATCATTATATATATACTAAAATTTTAATTTAAATACTTGTCTTAATTATATGGAGGAATTATCGGCAATTGAACCTTCTCATGCTAGATTTGATCTTGACAGACTATCAGAATATAAATATAGTACTTTGATGCAAGATCTGGCATTAACAGATGAGGATATAACCGAACGTATTCGTGAAGCAAAAAATGAATTTCGTGACGATGGCGCAGTTCATGTATGGTCAACATTCAGAGTCGGAAATGTTACTAATATAATGAATGACAAACGAGGAAAAATAATTATTAATTACCTTGATGATCAAAAATATTTTATTTTAATAAAATTTATTGTAAATACAAAAGAAGATATTTGGATTATTCGTGACAAACGCGATCCAGTACACATACAATCAGGAAATAATATTGTTCTCTTAAATAATAAATCTAAACCCGGAATACTGACTGGTGTTGATAAGATATATTATATACAGAGTTATCCAGCAACTGCAGTTGTATATGGAATATTTCCGCTGAATAATAAACCTGATGTCGGGGATCTAAAACCTATGAAATTGTCAGAATCAAGAATAAACTGTGTAGCTGAACGAGTTACAGAACATTTTACAAATGCGATACGTGGTAATGGTTTAACAGATTTACGACGTAAAAAATAAATACTTGGGCAGAATCAGTTAAAGATACCGGAGCATCTATTAAAGATGTCGCTGAACTAGAAAAGAAATTGAAATTCCCAATAACAGTAAAAACGCTGACGGGAGAGATTTTATATAAACCAAAATACACAAAAAATGGAGCTCCAATAGATATTATTGATCATAATTCGCACGCATGGACCTCAGCAGTAACAGTATTTCCACGAGATAGAAAAGTTAAATTTTATGATGGTCATATATTTGATTTTATCAGAAATATCAGTAAAAGTGACCCTGTATCCGTTTGGTTATTTCAGAGTTCGGAATATGATAATTACGATCAGTTTGTACGGCCTAATGGTGATATTTACCGTATAGAATCTCTTAATGTAGAAATGGAAAATATTGCGCTGAAGTATACTTCAGACGATGTCAAAGTTAGACAATTATTAAATAATTGTTTTACAGTTCCATCCGTAGCGGCTCATTTCGCTCAGGAGAAAAATTTATGGAAACCAACACGATCGGAATTTCTTGAAGATATTCATAAAAGCTGCGTAGAATATGGACACGGAGGATTATGGAATACTAAATACAACTATAGTGACGTTATATCCGTCGATATGGTAGCATGTTATCCTGGAAGTTTTCTTGGATACGGAGAATGTTCTAAATACTTTAAGAGATTCGGACATCCATCACACGAAATGACCAGGGTTGCAATAAACGGACATTTACCAGATTTTGATTTAACAGGATTTGCTCATGTAGAATCATTCGAATTTACAGAAAATCTCCATCCGATTACTTATACTTGGTTTGGAAGACATTTTTCAGAAAAAATGTTGGGTTCCAATAGTACGATTGCGATATATGCTTGATGTTGGAATTTTAATATCTTTACAGGTGAGCGAGGCCATTATATCATATAGTCCACAGAAACAAATTTGGTTACCAGAACCAAATAGATTTAATATTGATGATGTCAGGAAAGAATTTCCTAATCTTAATGAAGATGACATTATTAAAATTACTAATAATATACGTAAATGCAGAGACGAGCATGATGAAAAATTTGCAAAAGATCTTGGTAGAAAGATAATTGGTAAATTTACTCAAGGAGGAGCCTATGATCATAAAAGACACTGTACAAGATTAATTATGGACGATGCTGAACTCGATTTTATAATTGCTGATACAACAGAAAAAAACATATTTATAAATCGGAGTAATGCTTATTTGTCAGACGGAACCAAACTAGGTACAATTGTGAGTTATCTTGATGGTGACTCACCACATTTACTCATTTAAGATCTTCTATGTTGGCATATGTTTCTATAAATCTACTGTCTATGATAAATAAATTTTCTCGTGATGCTGTCAGAGTCGCCACGGATTCGTTTTATATAAATAAAAAATATACGGATTTATTAAAACCACTACTTGGTAATGGTGAATGGGGGTCATGGAGAATAAAACAAGAAAATATACTTAGTTATTCTGAATCTGCCGACGTTGAAATTAAGGAAATATATCACAAAAATAATAATAAAATATCAAAGTCATCAGCACCATCTGTATATGATCCTGTATCTAGACATAAAACTGTTTATCTTAATGGATGCGGTGGTTCAGGTAAAACAACACGTGTGATTAAATTATTCATGAATAATAATTCGGATATAATTGTTTTGACACCGACACATAAATTAGCCAGAGAAATAAAAGAACGAGGAGTAAAATCGTGTACTTATCATAGTTTCTTTAGATGGTGTGGAGACACATGGACTCCCGAACGAATGGGTGAAAAATATATACCTAAATATATTATATGGGACGAGATATGCACGGTGCCGTTAGAAATATTAAAAACATTTCTTGAATGGTTATTGACGAAGAATACTGCTGTAATAATGTGTGGTGATCATGGTCAACCACCACCCTTTATTGGACAGTCTCCACATGAATGGCTGAAGAATAATGTAGATTATTATGAAGAAATAAATGATGACCATAGAGCTATTGATGAACCGCTGAAGGAATTTAAAAGGTTAATTAGACTACAACCAGACAGAGTACAATGTGAAATAATGCGCGGAGTAATTCCAGAGACTTCTATGAATGATTTTCTAAATTTATGGAATCCCGCTGATTTAATAGTTGCAAGTAGAAAGATAGTTCGTGATGAACTACAAATAAATTATTTATGTTACATAAAGAAAAGTTTTCAGATCTACCTGTACCTTTGTGTTATCGCCCAGCAGATACTCGACAACAGAATATTGATGTTGAAATTCCTGGTGGAGACACTGAAAATATCCGAGTACAAAATCTTGTTTTGAATGATATTGTTTTAGTCGATATTAATGTCGTTGAGAATGCGCTGAATATGAATAAATCACCGTGGACGTTAGGATACGCTATAACTATTCACTCTTCACAAGGGTTAACTATTTCTGATACAAATATCTGGATTATAGATGATCGGATTGAATGGTCGAATTTAGTCTATCTTGCAGTTTCTAGAGTCAGAAGAATATCTCAACTACATAGGGTTATTATTAATTTCATAGAAAATAATGATCAGACTGTTAGCAATGACGTAATAAGAAAAAAACTATCTGGTTATAAGCAGTGTGATAAAAAAAATAAGCGTGACTTTGATATTGATGTTGAATTTATTATAAAACTAAAAACACAACAGAATAATAATTGTGCAAGTTGTAACTGTAATATGTTGTGGCAATATTCGAATAATAATCCAAGACAATTTACCGTAGATAGAATTAATAGTGATCTTGGTCATACACGTGATAATGTGATGCTGACCTGTCTTGAATGTAATCGACGTCGGGGCGCTGGTTATGTAATTGTATGTGGTGGTAATTGTGTGTCTTTAGGAATTACCTGTAATTGTTCACGTACAAATCCACGTTGAGGGGCTCTCGAATCTAGTCTGTAGATTGGAGGTCTACCAGTAGATCTAACTACACTAGAAATTGTATGTGTAGTCACACTCCATATAGGATCAGTTGCTCTTTTTTTACCACCTTCAAGTTCGCCAGGTTCGTATAAATATCTTACAGTTACATTACCTAATACTGGTTGAGGTTGTTGTCTGTCATTACTACGGGGTATATATTTTTTTGTGATCGCAATAGAAGGTTTCATGGAAGTTGAACGAGTAATTTCATTATTTAATGCAGCTATCACACTTGGTAACCTTGCAACCCATTCACGAGATCGCTCACCAGATTTAAAGTTAGTAGATATTTCTTTTGCATATTGGTATCCAAATAACCGCTCGGCAAGTGTTCGATTAAATCGTTCAACAATTGCCTGATCACGATGAATTTCAGTATGTCCTCGTCTGATTTTAACATTATGTTTCTTCATCAACGATAATACTGCACCAAGAAATTCTTTGCCAGGATCAACCTGTAATAACTGTGGCCATCGCAAAGGTCCTCGATGATAAATTCGTTCGAACGCAGATGCAACTTCGAATGCTGTCTTTGTTGATAATGGTTCAGCATCTTTATATTTACTTGCAACATCAACGACAGTTAATGCGTATTTGTATGTGCGTGACTGACGTTTACCAATTTTAATGGTATCGTGTGGTAAAAATAAAATATCTGCTTGATGAACCTCATTAGGGACGCTGACATCAAAATGTGCATATTGAATATTTTTAGGTGGTGGTAGATAAATTTGCCATATTGCCTGTCGTGCTAACCACGCTGCAGCAACAGAACGTGAAACTTTTGCTGCTTCAGATAATTTAGTAATAGCTGATTTACCTCTCCAATATCCTCTTGGGCTATAATAAATGGATTCCATTATAATATTTATATAATTAATTACCAGCCCCTAGCATTATTTTACTTTTCATGGCAGATTTTACTAGAAAACTAACTAATTTATCTCTGACAGATTTATTTGGTATAGAATTTAATGCATGAATCAATTTTACATCTGCGAGATGCCTTTGTTGTAAATCTTTACTTTTATACGCAACATCATGAACATGACACACTTGATCAATCTTATTTACCGGATGCTCTCCTGGTCTTGGTTGATCTTGATTATCAAGTCGGATGTCAAGTCGGGTTCCAGGACCGCAATAATTATATCCTGGTAAGTGTTTTTCCCCCGGATATTTAGCCCACGGAGTTCCTGGTAATTTTCCTAATAAAGCGGCTATATCTCCACCTGTTTTTGTCCCTGAATCAGACATGGAGATGAATTTATATTTTTTCGTGCCGCATTTTACACATTTACCTGTTAATGCACGTCGTTTATTTTTTGTTATTATTGTTGTCAGTCCAGTAGTGGGTGTAGATAATCTACATCGAACACAATATAGACTCATGTTATTAATAATATGGATATAATTGATTTTTCGGCGACACGAAAACAGGAACCAGTAAAGCACCATTCAGCATTACCAAATTCGATAAGAATGATTATAATTGGTCCATCTGGATCAGGTAAAACACAACTATTATTAAATTTAATAATGCGATGGTTAAAATGGAGTAAATTGTATTTAGTAGCACCATCCGTAGATGATCAGCGCTGTTACGAAGTACTTAAAGATTTTAATGAGAAAGTGAAATCAGTTAATAAAGACGGAGACGATGTTGTTGACTTTATCACCGATATTGATGAAGCCCCATCTGTAGATGACCTAAATGGATTTATTAATAATTTAGTGGTGTACGATGATATTATGTTGGACAAACAATCTAATCCGGCTAGAATATTTTCTCGAGGTAGACACAAGAATACGGACGTGATTTATGTTACACAAAGATATACACAAATACCTAAAGTGATCAGAGACAACTGCAATATTTTGGTTGTGTTTAATGGAGTAGATAATTATACTTTACAGAATATTTATTATACTTGGTGTTCGGGGGATATGGACATAATGAAGTTCAGAAACTTTTTTGCTCAAGCACAATCTGCTCCGTTTGGATTTATAACAATAAATCTTCATGACCCAAGATCCAGATATCGTGTAGGTCTAGATAAAATCTTTGGTTGATTACAGCAGCAGGAAGGGTGAATGACAAAAATTGAGTAACCCGCGAGTAAACTAAACGCATTAAAGCAAAAGTCAAAAATGAAGTAACAAAAATGAGCTAACCCAAAAGATTTATTATTCGTTTTTTAACTAAAAGGTAATAATATAGTTAGAAGGCTCGATTTATCGTTTTGACCCTTATTTTTTGTTATTTATTTTTACTTAACGGTTCAGGCAAAAAGTTGTAGGGTTCACCCTTCCTGCTGCTGTATGTAGCATTATACAAAGATTGATATTTATCTTTTCCACTGTTTTTGAAATAACAAGTCTCTGGCTTAAATGACTATACTAAATAATGTCAATGTTTGGACTCCGTTTCAAACATAAATATTGTTTCTTATGTGTATTTATACTATTTGTAATCTTTATTCACGACTGTAAATTGTACTTATTATTTGCCGCTAAATCTCGTACACGCATAGGTTCTTTTTTAAGCTGTATAGAAAGTAAAATAGCAAAGGATCTATAAATAGATGTTTCCGTACGTGTTTGCAGTTAATATTAATAATTTTAGTAGTAAACATGGTGACAAGTTTTTTCCATTTAAAAGGTCGATCAGTTGGTATCTAAGAAGAATTAGGTTCTTTCCCATTGGAAGGGTTATATCATGTAAGCTTTTACGATGTTTTAGATAATCAAATTGTCCTGCAGCAGCGGTGACGATATGCGTGTTTGAACCGTTTGCATGTGTATATGCATTGCAAGGGATGGACAATTTTTCGCTCTTCTCTCTTGAGTTTGTCTTGTAACACCAAATCTGTAAACGTATTGTATGTTGTATTTAGATATTTTGTGAGAAGCAACATTAGTTTGGATTATTCAGTGCAATTAGAAAGGTTCATTTTTCTGGGACTACTGTGAAATTATTCAAAGAAGATCTGGAAAATGCCACCATGAAAAGTCGGGATATTGGCGGACGAGTATATTCGTGTATCTGAAAATGTTACGGAACATTTCTTTCTTTTGGATTTAATAGAACTTTTTCATGATTATATTGGATTCATTTGATAATACCGTAAGTTCCTCTTAATTTTTATTTTATAATAACGATAATTAAATTGTTTTTTACGTTTTACAATTACCTGTTGGTGTTGACTGTTTCTGTTATTTTGAGTTGTGACATGATAAATATCTTTCATGTAAATATATCATTTAATATATACATAATTGTGTTTCACAGGAATGCGTTATATAGGGTTGTATCTCATTTCAACAAAGACAGCAGATATATATATATATATGTCCATACTGGGCATTAGCTTGCTCCATACTGAAATTTCTGATTCCTATACGCACAAACGTATCACCAAAATATCACTTGTACAAGGGTTGATTTGTGCCTTAAAATAACAACATTTGAATTTCCTTAATTTAGGAATTTGATTGTAAATGAAATTTTATAATGTTCATATCTAGGAACAAGCCAACCGTTATTGTAAATATTTTTTCCTATCGTTTTGTCAGAAAATCTGCTCCAAAAAGTGAACATAATGGGTTTGTTTAGAAACATCATTTTAAATGTTTTCTATTTTGTTTTCCTTTTATTTCAGCGATTCTCTGTCCAATCACAATTCCAAACGGAACAATTAACGAGACTGTGTGTGACAGACGCATCTACTCGGAGTGTCCATTTATATGCAATCAAGGATTTGACCCTAATCCCAAAAACAATAAGCTCTTCTGTGACATGGACGGAAAATGGGAGAACCTTGACAAACTCTATTGTTTAGGTATTATCAAAGTCCTCGATGTCTTCATATTAATACATTTACTAGAAATAACAGTTCTTATCTTCTATTTGTCCATCAGTAATGATACAAAATAATTTCCGTGCAGTACGAATCATCGTACTTTGATGTATCAGTTATCGTTCTGGCAGATCCTTAGAGCTATACCGGTCTTTTAATGCCCGAAAGAATGTTGTCAAAAGAAGATCTTGATCATAATGTAACTCAGCACCCAATAAATACGACTCAGTTGCCTTGGTCCCTACATTCTAAACAAAGCTTTATTTTGATCATTTCCGATAGGAAGGAGCTATGCATCATTTTCGTTTGACAATCAGTCAAAGACATTCTTGATCTAAACATATTTCAGTACTCAGAGAATGGCACTCGATTGTCTCGCTCCCTACATTCTAAACAAAACTTATGTTGACCATTTCAGAGAGGAAAGGACAATGCGTGAACTTCTTCGAGCATGGTAAATGGGCAGATGATTGTCATTTTAATGCAGATGAGACATGCGCATTTAAGTGTGATGGTGGCTTTGACAAACACCCGAACATCACAAGAAATATTACGTGTACATCGTCCGCGGAGTGGAATATTGACCTCCGATTGCTTTGCAAAGGTAGGTTGGACTGTCACAGCACCTGTGGATCTATCTATATGTTTGTTAACGCATGGTTATCCTCTGTCTCACACAATACTATGTGTATGGTGCATAAAGAACATTTAATTTAATTCATCATGTCATTCATTCAGACTGCTTTGGGTGGCCTAAGTGGTTAGAGCGCCCGTGTCAGATGAAGAAGTTTGCGGGCTCGAACCCCGGCCGATTCATACCAAAGATCTATAAAAATGGTACTTGCAGCTGACTCGCTTGGCGCTCAGCATTAAGTGGTTAGTGTTAGGACTGGTCGGCCTGGTGTCAGGATCATGTGATTAGGTGGGACATGATGCCAAATGTCTGCGGCGTGATGCACTAGTGCTAGTCATAAACTGTCACACTGCAGATATCGTAGCGAAATGACTGCAACAATTGTTAAAGGTACGTTAAAAATCCAAATCATACACACGCACACATACACACAGAGGACATTCATTCAAATAAGCATTTGTCTGTGTTCCAAACTATTGATTGCGAACACAAAGTTTTTTGAGCATATGCTAAACGCAATGCCTTATTATCGCTATCTTGTTATACTGTACCCCCAACTTCTGTCTCTAAACGTTTTCAAATTTCTCATTCTCAATCATATTATAAGCTCGTAGAATTATAGTTTGAATACGGTTTACAAATATATGTTTCAATTTGCCTAAAGTGTACATATTTTACCATCCTTTACCACTCAGAATCTTATGTTCCAGAGAATGACAGGGGTTTGATTGTTACCTTGATCCCCGGATACGATAAAGAATATGTATATACCGTACCAACTGATCCAGACGGAACTCCCAGTCTGAATTATATCCGGTCACTTAGCTTTCCCATTGACGTTCAGTTTTTCAGCGTAGAAGGAGACTATAGATTACAGCAGGCGTACGTGTACGATCACTACACAAAGACCATATACAAGGACTCCAACTTTTCTATTAGTCTCTCTGGTGAGAATGAATGGACGACTCTACATAAAGGACTTTCAAAGGATTATGTCAAATTGGCGGTGGATTGGATCAGCCATAATGTATACTGGACAGATCCACAGTACAAGTGGATCATAGTTCAGTCACTTTTAGGCAATGACGCATCCATGTACCGTGTTCTCATTCATGACAATCTGGATGGACCTCATGCGTTGGCTCTGGACCCGATGGAAGCGTAAGTCCAGGTCTTGTGTTACTTTATGGTATGATGGTTTCCAATGATAACTTATTTTGTTTCTTTATTGGGGCAGGGTGGTTTTAAATCAGCTCACATGAGGAGAACATCTTCTTCCACAGGGCTTATATATTACATGTAAATAAGTCTAAATTAAATTCTGAGGTTTTTTCATACATTAATGTAATCTTTTATTTTCTGTCAAGTATATTTGACTTATCACAGATTTATCTGTATACTTAGAATTAGTAGCAGTCCTGACAACATATTTAGACCATATATATGTTTATATGCCCTTGGCTCAGCTCGATTAAAAACATGCGTATATTTCTTTCATTATATCTATGGTCAATAAACTCATCGCAACACCAAAGGTAAAATAATCTCCCACATATAATCGGAACATTTAAATTTCATTATATAAAGTTTTATAATCGTTCATAACACTTTCTTAGGGTATGCGTACATTACCTTATGGACAAAAGTCATACAACGTGATTTTCATTTCGCGGGATTACCGTACAAACCTATAATAAGTTGTAGGGTCGTTATTTGCAGGGGCAGAGTGGGTTTGTGTTATTTATGTCACCGTCTCCATTTGTTTTTGTTTATTTGTTTCATTGTGCGGCATCAGTATTCAGAAAATATTTTAAACAAAAGTAAACTTGCTACCTTACCAGAATCTAGGTTATTTGAGGTATTGTATATAGCTTAGGCACAAGATCGATAACTCTAGTCTGAGTTTAAGTCACCCTCCACAGTTAATAGCACAGCCATCAGAGGGAGTAGTTGAGTTATTTTATGCAGCTCGCGCTATAGCCTCCACCTACTTTGCGAAGTGAAAGGTTCTTGCTTATTTACAAAACCATATTGCACTCTCTGCCAACCAACATTGCATAGAGAGGGAAAGGCTTATGGGGACGGGTATTAAGGACAATCCTACATGCAATTAAAGGACCATTTTCATTGTCATATAGACTGAGAGACGTAAATACATGGCCACAGATTTATGTAGCTTTCCTTTCATAAGGTATTGCATCGTAAGCAGCATACCAAGGTCATTTAGACATTGGTCGCAAGCACTAGTAATTTGCTTGCGATACTGGCTACGTTATAAAGCATATGGTTGTTTAGTATGAAGTCACAACTGGCTGATGCGAGACGTGCACTGACCTTACGTTGTATACGAGAAATACATGTGACAAACGAAAGACAGCAAGCAGAGAACATTTTTTAAATATATGATAAAACATTCAACATATATATGTTATTTGTTCTGACAGTATGAAATATGAGAGTACTGGTGGTTTCCGTAAGGAAATGAAACAATAAAGCAAATGAATTTTCAACATCTAAATGAAGTTTATTCCTTATGCAACAGCCTTCTCTTCTGGAGTGATATTGGAACATTCACCAAGATCGAGGTGTCCAGCTTGTCGGGTAGGAACCGGAAGCCCCTAATATATTCAAACCTAATACATCCATACAGTATGGCTGCTGATTACGCATCCCGACACCTCTACTTCGTTGACGCTGGTCGAGAAACCTTGGAAACTGTCACCTATGATGGCAGGGATAGGAAAGTCTTGTTTAAGAAGACATACAGCTACTTCTTTGATATAGCTGTGTTTAAGGTAAACAATGCCAATAGCTCCAGAGCAGAGTAAAAAAAAAACGTAATTGCATAATATGTGAGGAAGATTATCATCCGATTTACTGATATTTTAGAGTGGTTTTCGCAGGATAGCACCACTTGTTACGTTGATATCTAAATTTGTGTTGTATTCAACTTCTCTTTGCATCCAGATAGTTTAGCTGCTGATGCGTGCATCGTCGGAATTAAATTAATTCTCTTTGCAAAATGGTTATTGGTTAAGGTAATATACTTTTGTATTAGACAACGGCATTTTGCCTTAATAAGGTTCGATATATTCTCCTTTTATAAACGAATTTTATTTTATAAGAAAAAAATCATTTTCTTACAGAACAATAATTCTAATATATTTTGCTTCAGATATTAAAGTGTTGATTCCGGTTTTCACAACCTTATGAAGCATGATGAATTAGTCTACTCTGCTTGGAATATGACTCTCAGCCCATGAACTTAAATGCAAAACATAACTTCCAGTCAGTATCCATAAAACCAGAGCGAAATACAGGCAGAACCCCTCCAAGTATATACCAGGCAGCCTACACAATTCCTCGGAAATGAATAAAAATACAATAATAATGTTAACATGACGAAAACACTCTTGGATGTTTTAAATCACGACAAACACCTAGTAAATGCACCAAGTAATTGTATTACTTGTTTACCACATTTAGTATCGTGTATATAATTATGCATTCTTTCAGTTCAAAACGACTGATTTTTCAATCTCATTTATCAGTTTTACATGTACATAATGTCAAACTATAGTTCTAAGAATTCAAAGTTTACACTTAAAAAGGCTAAGTAATTATTAAGACTTGAGAATGATAATATACACTGTTTGTCTTCAAATAACATTTCTTGTCTATTCAGGATTATTTGTATGTAACTGATGCGCAATATCACAAGCTTTATTTCTTCAATAAAACAAATGGGAAGGAGTTACACAAGAGTTTGTCCCAAGTAGACGTAATGTACTTGGGTGTTACTGCCTTCCATCCTGATGCCCAAACCTCATCTGTCAAAGGTTCGTATGTTTGTATTATTACGATTCTGAGTAGTGTTTTAGTCCACAAAGTCAATGAGCACTTTGTAATTCCAATGAATAATTTAATCAAACAATTCTTCTCCAAATATCTTAACAAAATTATGTATAAATCCAGAGAATGACCATAAAGCAGGAATGAATATATATCCACCCAAGTATATTTCTCTGGATCTATGTTGCAGTAATGTTTTAAAAAAGCAATCATTCTAATAAAAAATTAGTGATCCTGGTCCTTTTGGGAACATGTATGGCCTGAGCCATTGCTACATAAACATCTCGTTAACTTAGAATGATATACACAAAATTGAAAGCCAAAAAACTGAACTATCATAAAGTCAAGTACTCAATAAAAATTAAACTACATAACAACCTCTATTACAAATAATGTCGCTATCGGTGGCCGAATGGTGTTAAACGTTTGCCTTTACCGATCACTGTCATGTCAACTCTGTCCGCATGGGTTCGTGCCAGTAGCTTCGCATGAGTTGATGGTTCTTACCAGGGATTTCCCGTGTTCTGCCACTACCAATGTTGATGTCCGCAATGCATAGCATATCGTTCGCTGTACAATAGACATACGCACATAATAACAACAATTCTATCATTATCTCTCTCTTTCTCTCTCTCTCTCTCTCTCTCTCTCTCTCTCTCTCTCTCTCTCTCTCTCTCTCTCTCTCTCTCTCTCTCTCTCTCTCTCTCTCTCTCCAGTCATTTATTTTCAATACATTAATGTGGGAATGTATTGTTGACTGATATGATATAACATTGAAGCATGACTATTTTATGTCCATTATTAGCCCACTGTGAAAACTATGGTTGTGAACAGATCTGTGTGACGGAGGTAGATGGCGCCACTTGCCTTTGCAAAGATGGATACACCCTCAACCAAGACAAGAAAACATGTTCATGTAAATATACTAAGTAGAGTAGCCAGGCTGTGTCATGTTGCCTCGGCGTGTGTCCTAACATATTACTTTAATCTTCGAAATATCAAATGCCATGTGTTACTAAATGGACTTTCTACTATTTCTATTCTGAATGTTAAAAGTACTTTATTCAGGTAAATGGTGCACCTCTTAAATGATGTATCTATCAGAATATGCACATATCTCACAATGTTTGTACGACATAGAGTTTGCTTATATCTAAAATAAATTCCTTTTTACTGATGTTTATAGGTTGTGTTCATTGCCAAACCAGTACGTTTTAATATTTCGTCCAGAACAATACCGACTTTAAACTGTTCACATAGTATAGTCTTCTTGTAGTTTTAGAAACTATCAACCACAAAATGCGTTAGTATTAAGTTTAATGTTGTTCCACCAAGAATGCTGTTTAATTATCCATGTTTCTCTGTGCAATCCTTTGAGTAAAATATATTTAAATTAGTATATGATTTATGGTACATGACTAAACATTGGAACTAGGTCTTCCTATACTGAACGTGGTTTGCATTTCTTATGGGGAAAATTTGTTCCTTGTAAAGAAAGCATTTAATATTGAAAGAATATCATAAGGAGCTAGTTTGTTTTACCACCTATGTTATAAGAAACAAACAGTTGATTTGATTAAGGTCACTATTACTTACATCACTGAATCCTGTCCTCTCCATTTTCAGCGAGAAACGAGTTCTTTCATCGCGGACTGATGTATAGTAACAAAAGCAGTATTTGTATCGTGGATATTAGAGTTTTGACCGATTTTTCCTTTTCTCCAAACTGTGTACTGAAAATTAACGGCACTATATATATGACTCTGGATACAGACGAAAGGCAGATTATTATCGCCAATGACACAGCTATTTACTGGGCCAGGGTAGATGATACCGAATTGCAGCGACTGACTGAACCATCCGGAACAATTAGTGGTAACTTTACATTTAATTTAATTCATTACGTAAAACTCAACTTATAAAATATTTATATTAAACATGATATTTTCCCTATTTTCTATTGCACCGAGGGTTCAATTAATATATATCAAGATGGCCAGAGGTAGAAAAGGTTGCAAACGTAATCTCAATTTTAGCGGACGATTTGATTAGACATTACACAAAACCAATAAACTAAGCAACAATAGATCAAATAGATTTATTATTTGAACTTAACATATTATACTTTAGGTAAGGTTTACCAATTAAGCCAACTGTAACATGACTTACATATGCATTGGGTGTGACAACAAAAATCTAAAGAAAGCCAAGCAATCGTGAGTCTCGCTCCATTAAGTGTCATCCTTGAGGATCTGTCAGCATAGACCGTGTTTACAAGGCTTCCATGGCGTTTAGGGAACAATAATAATAGTTTTGGTTCCCATTCTGCATTTTAAGGTCTTGCATGGGATGGATACGACAGAAACTTGTACTGGACTGAATCTAACACAGGCATCATTTGGAGACTGTCCAGGGAATCTGAAACTGCACACGTTTTCCTAGAAGGTCTTAATAATCCACGTGATATCCTGATTCTGCCACATGATCGGTAGGCATTTAGACGTCTTTATATTCAGTATATGTATGGTCTTATTGCTCTAGTTGTTTCAATATCACGGCATGCCTCAACAAAGCAAACGACTGTTACAGGTGTCTGCTTTAGAATTTTATCTAATATGATGGGAAATAAATTTCAAGTGCGTATATCTCTAATTATGTCTTCTAAACAAACACGTAGGCATGATTATTGGTACATACATGATTTTTCATTTTATTCTCTTATAAAATGTCTTCAATACCTTAATTTCTTTGTTCCTGATAATTTTATACTCTGATGCCTTAAGTATAGCATCACTGGTAATTGCATATTTAAATGAATTAAAATGCCCTTACACGCGTATTTCTTTAACTTCACAGCCTGTTGTATTGGATATCAGACAGGAACGGGAGCACAATAGAATCTTCCAGCATGGATGGCAGTAACCTTCAGGTTCTCCTGAACTCTGACGACATAGTGGATCCAAAATCACTCAGCTATGACCCGCAAAAAAAGAGGTGTGTTAGGAAAATGCAGTGTCTCCCAGATCGCTGGGCTTTGTCTTTAAAGTCGGCGTCTTTAAACACCTGTTTATTAGTTTATGGTTGAGGTCTCAGACAAACATACAAGAACGATTTGTTTACAACATTTTTGAAAGGGTCGGTGTACTCAGTTTTATTTTATATACTAATGTGAAGCTAAACAAACTATTTTAAGTGCACTTTTGCATATCTTTCATTGTATTGGTCACTATATAATTTCAGTTCACAAATCAAATGACAAGTTGTATTCATATATGTACACAAGACGTAGAGCAGACGTATTGCTCGGCCATGGTATGTGAGGCCTCGTTAACCATTCTTGAGAAACCCTTTTAGAATTAGCTTAGTATGACCGCTATAGAAACTTTGTGACCTATATTGAAGTAAGTTCGTTTCGAAATCAAGAAGGGTGTTATAACTGAAATTTCCCCGCTAATATCAACCGAGATGTACATGTGAATTTGGTAATAGTGATCTTGTTACTTCAAAGAGTGGAAATAAACGTTGCAGACTGTTGTGAATGAAGTACCAGTTGTAGATGGTTGGTTTGTTGGTTGGTATATGTCACCCAAAGACGATATCTCTAGCTCAGTGTATTCTTTTCATATTTTTCTATACTGTTTTGTATCACACAGGGTTGAATATTTACTGCGATACTGCAAGTCAAATGTTTGCACGAATGCCAGTCAATTGTGGGGACTATTTAATGGGACATGAGCGAAAATTAAATAGACTGAACTGAATCAATCGTTTACCGAATAATCTACCTACACATTAAAAGTCAAGCACGAAATGCAAATCCAAACATGAGGAGCTATAGTGGTCAATTAACAGGCATACAAAGATGGATATAAAAATATGCTTAAAGTGATGTATATGTATTGTCGCAAAATGCTCCTGACCTCGTAAAGTGAACGCGCGGAAGGATATTATATAAGTGATTCCATTTGAGTCCCATATAATGAATAAAATGTTGAAAAAGATAATGCTTGGTGACGGTGAAAAAGTTAATGATAGCAAACTTACTGCTTTACTCTAAAGAATGCATATTGAATACTTTCAAATCCACTCAAACATGCATGAGCGTGTAGTAGAAATGCATAACATATTCCTAAACAGTAAATAAGTACTTTTCTAATAGTCAAACCCCTAAAAACAGTATAAAAAAACTATATATTTGAACTATGCATTAACACGCATCTAAGCACAGGGGCATTTGTAAGTTAATATTCTTAATAATATTAATAATATAGTGTCCAAGAAACATATAACTTAGATTACTAAATATGGTTTATCTCTATTCACTAAATAAATAACATACCACCTATCTGCAAGGACAAGCAAACTGAAAACAAAACAAACTCATTAACGCGATCTAGCTAGCATCATATAACTCTGCCTTTTCTATATATTACAGCGTCCTTGTTATAATTTTATGAGTGTGTATAATTGATCCTCTTTGAACTCTGGATATTGACGACTAAAGCTAATCATTCTAGGTTGTTTCTTTTCCAGATCACAACTGAGTACCTAATAGCGCATGGATATTAAATGCCAAAAGTGTGTTCAGCAGATGTCATAATTTGTGCCTACAGATAAATGATTGCACATTCCGAGAAACATTGACGTTTGAGTGATAATAGAGTTATTCTGGTCATAAAGAAACCAACTGCTTTAACAAGCATTTTAGATAAATATTTGCATTCACACATCATGCCTTTGAATCTTTAGTGTAACACCCCCACCCCCCTGAGGTATCGGAGCATTTGGTTCTCCATACTCTGACGATAAAGTCAATCTGTACCAAAATGTGCGCTACATTCCAGTTTAAACAGCTCAGCATGTGCAAATTATGCAAAACATCTTAGAGTTAATAATGATTTTTACCATACCTAATGAAATATTTATGTTATGTTAATGTCTTTTTCTTGGACAACAATAATAATGGTATTAATTCAAGTTACATGAAAGATAAGATTAAAATGATTTCATGATACAAAATCGAATAATAGAGAAGTATTTCAATATCATGCAAAGGTCTGAGCTGGACAGAAAATCCAATTCGAACAGTCCTGGGAGCAATTAATATGGCAAGATATGGAATGGCGACTGCTTTAACAGCCACCTTTATATTTAGTCTTGTGCGTTTATTGCGTTGGGTAGTTTGTTCCAAACGTTTAGAAGAGAAATTGAGTTACTGCTAACCTCTTGAAACAGGTGACACATTGATACAATTCACGTCTGCTAAAGGATACCGATCAATTATTTACTTATTTTCTTTATTTATTTTTGGTGGTGGTGGTGGCTTTCCCTTTAAAGCGTATATTGGATGATCTAATGAGGTACTGCAAGGACAGAAATTTTAGCCAGAGGAAACAAACATACACATGCTAAATAAATTACTGTAACTTGAACACAGATGCGAAGACATATAGATATTTTAACCTAAATAGAGACAGTTTCCCATGTCAATATCCTAATTATATTTCAATATCATCTACAAAATGAAATTTTAATGGTTGTTCTTTTAGTAAATCACAAACGTAACCAGAACAAACACTAACGCATACTATAGACACTTCAAGAGAAGAGAAAATTTTCAAACTTTAAAATATATATCAAATATACCAGCACGAACAATATCCATATCAATATACAAATAATCAGCAAATGTTTCCTCTTTATCTACCTTTCCAATAGTAATTATGTGTCATCAAAATATCAATGCAAATCAGTCAAAGTGGTAAGGATATATAACTACTGTAGATTATGTTGTACAGTACTAAATATTCCAATAACCTGCACCTCTTTGTCGGTTCCCTGCTGATTTAGCTGATACCAGATTTAACCACAAGGATCTGAAGAATCATATGGTTTAGTCAGACCAAAGTATTATTAAATAGATAATAAAAACATCCATGATTTCATTCGCGTTCACTTTTGTATCAATTCATAATGTACACACAAGAGACCTCTGAAAATATTTAAATTTTTGTTTCTAAATTTATATCAGTATTGTTTTCGTTTTTAATTGCAGAATCTATTTCCTGAGCACCTCGCCTGAAGGCCGCAGCTATGTCAGCTCTTGTGACCTTGATGGCTCAGACCTGGTCTATTTTCTATCAGCTGACAAAAGCCTTGAAAGGCTTGAAATATACAGGGTAAATTTCCAGTCTAACGTGGCGCGGATACTGTAGTATTGTCATTCGTGCTATTATTATTATTATTATTATTATTATTATTATTATTACGGCTTATTCTTTCTTCTATAGTATACATTCCACGATCCGAATTCAGTTACGTTTAAAACTTGCTATGAATATCTTGGTAAACCATAAAATATATATTTTTCTTCGAATGTAATGTGGGATAAATCAACCATTTCAGATTTGCCCTACACGGACCTTTCATATTTACAATGAACATTATGAAACCGATTTCTGTATATATTATTCAGAATTCGTTGCTTCGCTTTAAAACATTAGTTTCTATATCTAGACGGTTTATTTTTTATAAATCTTATTTTTTTTAAAACATCAGCTTTGATCGGTATTTCTATGTTTGTTTTCATTGCAAAAGTATTGTTCTAAACCCCAACTGGTATTTATTTCAGGGACACTTGCTGCTGACTTCCAAAGGTGCCCAGGGGACTTTAATAATGTCTTATTCTATAGATCTTGGGACACTTACAACATCTGGCATATTTCCTGGTACAGGAAATATTTCAGTTATTAAGGTTTTTGATGAAAATTTTCGTCAAAATGAAACAGGTAAAAATATTTCAACAATTGTTAAGTTCTTTATTATGTAGCTCGTTAACTCACTCTACCGTTCTCGAGGTTAATAGTTCGACTTCAGATTAATACATTTTCTGCTAAGAGGGCCCTACTTTTATGCGGTAATTGTGCCTGGTAAGCAATTGAAAATACATTTTCTTTCTTCGCTTTTGTTATGTAGTACCACAAAAAAATTTATCATTTTTACAGCACAAGAGGACAATTTGGACGGATTTTTTGCTGATGCAAGTGCTAGTCCTAAAGATGTTAGTTAATTTGTATTGTAAACTGCAGCATTGATTTACCATTAAATTATTATTATTGCGGACATTTATTGCATGGTCAGATCTCCAAGAATAACCACTCCTATTTTATTCTTTTTTCTAATAGCCAACAGCGACCACCTACTTCCGCCACGAATAATATCAGCACACGATACTTTTATACCTATTGAATGCCCAAGGTGAAATTTATCAACATTCATCGATATGTTGTCCCGTTGTGTCACTGTAGCTTGGTCTTCTTTGGCATTGTAATAGACAAGGATATTTTGTCTTCTTTCTTTGTCAAACCAAACTTTAAAGAATATGCTAATCGATGCAGTGCTGATTTCAACGCAACTTTTGCATTCATTAGCTTTCGTAATGCATTACTGTTGTACGTTTGAATATATCCATGTGGCTAGCAAACTTGCACATATTTATTAATATTCAGTAACCAGACTTTTACAATGTAATATAATAATCGATTTACAGACGCCATTATCACAAAGGTGCAACATCGTCTCATTGGACCACTTTTTTAAAACATCAACGTTAATTCTCATGTTATAGTTAAATTTGAAAACTTTTAGGGCCTTGTTTCACCTTGAATGGAGATTGTGAGCAGATTTGTATATCCAACGGAAAGTCGAGGATATGCGAGTGCGCCTTTGGCTTTAAGCTGGCAGGAAATGGAAAGACATGTACATCAGGTAGGTGAATTTAAATGCAAGAGCAGACTCGCTGCTCAGTCTTGTAGAAAAGCACACAGAGAGACATACATATAATCTGTATGTTCTTATGCATCTTTCCAATAAACAAGGTAGAATTACCAGACATATTTTGAAGACATTTTTGTGCAAAGGGAAATCATAGCATAAAAGAAAGATTACGTAAGGCAGGTATTCCTAGAAATTTCTGTTCCAAGTAATAGCTACCTCAAATCAAAAGAAAATAGAACAGTGTCGATGTGTAAGTTTGCTACATTTGCATTTTCTCCAAAAATATGAATGTCTGTTTCAAAAGATGACTGTCTGATGATGTCTGTTTCTAATGACCCAACCATCTATTTTGTATATAAACTTCACGCTTTGTCAATTCAATAAGTACTACCACCACATTTCCCTAGAAATTGAATCATAACATATGCCACCTTTTTCGATGTCATATAGTATGTGCTCCATACCCTTAGTAAAGATGCATTTCCAGATAATTCCCAAGGAAACTTGGAATGGGACTTCTTAAACTGAATACGCATACGCTAATGGCGTAAAAATGTTTTCGAAAGAAGACAGGTTTGGAAATGCATGCTGTCCCAAAACATCCCTAAGGAATCCCTAAGGGAAAGGGTTGTCTTCAGAAATGTAACTATTCAGTCTTAAATCAAACTAAAATGTTTGACAATCAAACTACTGGATTTTAGACATAAATAGTACGTTTCGACTTAGTTATGCTTTTGACATTTAGGCATAGTGTTGCAAACTCCCCCAGCTTTGTTGGGGTGGGTTGTATGGTTTTGTTATCGTTATCTAGAGGGTGATCACCGACGGTGTAATTTGCCCGGAACGAGTAAATATCAATATAAAGTGTGAAACGTATAGATGGAATAGATAAAGATCTGAGCAGATATAAAAAACAGAATGACACGAGCCCCCGTACGTGTACAAACCATAAAATTTAATCAACAATTCATAAACAATAAGATTCATAAACAATTGTGATAATGCATTACATTAGAAAGATACACTTTTTGATTTAAATTATTCAACGAATTTCAAATACAAATATGCTGATACAAATAGCCGATCTTTTAAGCGATAGAATTAATTCATCATCGAGTGAAAGTTCGAAATCATTGAATTGTACAGATTCATAACCTGATGGTTCTGGTTCAGTCCAAATTCACTGCGACTGTTCTTTTGACTTCCTTGTGCCTGTAAGTCTGGGTCCTTTCCACCTTTCCCTTTTCCCAAATTCTCAGGTGTCCCGCCTCTTTCGGCCTCCAACCTTGTGTGTTCACTTTGGTTTTGTAAGTATGTGATACGTCAGTCGCACGTCACGTGAAGCTATCTCACCTTTCAAAAGTAAACAAAGTGGCAACCTGTGTATTCTGTTAGGTGTCCTACTGGGAAGAGATCATTATTTTCTCCTCTCGTTAATGTCAGATAAGTTCTATCGGAATTCAAACAGATACCACGGCCATCTGGTCTAACCAAACACGGCAGACCATAAACAAACCTAGTTTCCTAAGATCAATGTACTACCTAACGGCTATTACAGTAACAACACCCCGAGACATCAGTTCTGGTCCCGACTTAATTATACAAATTAATGAATGAAATTCCTTCCATGACTCAATTACGCATTTATATCGAATACACACATTCAAGTCTCTAGCATATATGAAACCTCACTACATGGTTCAATAACATTAATTTCACATGGTTTAACAACGTTAATTTCAGTCAATATGCACTCAAGTCTTTATCATATGTGACATTATCTAAATCGGAGAATTTACACGGATTCTCGAAACTCATATCACTAAAGTAAGGTATGAAATTCTAGATACATATTTACCTATAACAAACGAGAATGTACGTTCAAACGATTCATCAAACTTATAAAAGGAACATCATTGTACGGATTCATATCGATGAACTCGCACAGTTGTATTCATATCAAGAAAATTGATCGATCAATCTAACCAAATAATTCATGCAAATATAAGCACATAAATCAACAAATCATCCTATGGATATCAAGACATTACGTGAGACTGACGCAAAATATATTGTGTCTTCAAGCTTTACCGCTAGAATTATTTTCGTAGATTTTTTTCCAGACATCCAATCCCTTGGATAAAATTACGAGTGAATATCTTCTAAATTCAGCTCGGAGGCTTCCACCTTGTTCTTTCTCTCGCAGAAGAAGTGTAGAATGATTTAAAAGTGTTGCGATACACATATTAAGCCGAGAGTTTCCAAGTGGAATCATGCTCCCTTTATACAGCATAACCAATCCGAATTATAGTTAAGGCTCTAAAAAATGTAGTCAGTCTGCCAAACTGGATTAGCAAATACCTATCTCTGAGAAGTTTCAGAATTGACAGTTTCGATACAGATCGGAGCTTAACCCCTACCCCTTTCATTTAAATAAACGAAGTTTCAATTAAGAACCACTACTCGTAGTGACATTACCAATCAGTGTGTTACGGCGATTTAAACACGCGTCAGTCCCCATAAATCTAATTAATCGTTCACCTGTCCAACTTAATGTGTTCATCATAGATCGACAGAAATTTGCACCCTTACACATAGTTTAGATTGAAATCAAATAAAAGTATGAATCATGTTTGCTATTGATAACGTTTTCTTTCATTGAATTCTATAATTTATTTTTAAGACCCTATCAAGGACAACTTCATGCTGGTTATCGACTCTACGCATAACGACATCTACCAAATCAGCCTAACTGATCAGAGTGTTCAGGGAATCAACGCCCAAGGGAAATTTTCTGGGACGGGTCTTACATACAGCCCCGTTAATGATCTGGTCATATGGGGCACGTATGAGTCTGAACTATCCATCATGCACCTTAACGGCACAGGGAAGAAATTATTGCCAATATGTAGGTATCACACTTATCGAATATTATATTCCAAACCGTCCTAAATAAATCATTCAACGGACAAATACTCCTGAGCAAATCCACTGTTGCAACTTACCGCACTTCATGCTTACATGTCAAAAAACGGAAAGAATACCTCTAATGGTTCTATGTTAATAATAAGTATAAATTATAACTATAGAGCAATCACAAGCGTTAGTATAAGTAGTCACTCACATGTCCAGCTTTGATCGAGCAAAAATGTATATAACTAAAATAAGGTCATTAATGGCATCATTTTATTATGTTTTTCCTACAGACGAATATTCTATTTTTCCTACAAATGTTTTACAATCTGTACAGATGCTCAAAAATTAATGTATATAAAAGACATTCTATGTAATTTCTTAAACGTGTATTGTGTTTTTCCTACAGATGATAATGGATGTAGTATTCCACAGTGTCACAGACTGACTAGAAAATGTTATACATTTTGTCATAACCCTCTTTCAAGTCAACAATACGTCCCTCATAAAAGTAGAGCAAACTTTTTAACTTCATTTTAGTTCTACGCTTCACTCTGATTTAGTTTATTTTCTACGTCTTGATCTAATCTTCAACAAAGCCAAATCACAATTTTGTTCACAAAGTTTTAAAATAATGAAGTGTGTGATAAATGTGACGTAGATCTATTTCTCTTACTAAAATACTGTCTCATAGGAAATTGCAGACACTGGATTCGGAGAATATATTTTATTTACCAATGAACACAGAGAAAGGAAAGTTCGATACAAAACAACATATTTTAAATAATGTAATAATGAACTCATACGCACTTTCTGATTATTAAACACAATTTATTTTCAGCACTCTCGGACGGCAGTTATGTTTTCCCCTATCGATTTGCTGTGGACTATTCGACTGGGAACATTTACTACACAGCAGTCAGTCACCAGCATTATATCAGATCCGAGAGTTACATCGGCGTTCTATCGCCGGACGGAAAGCATCGAGTCCTTATTAAGGGGCTGGATGATCCCCACGGGTTGGTCGTCTATCCTTCCAAGGGGTATGTAGATGTTTGTAGTCATTTTAAGCTATTAAGATGATAACATATCCTGTTGGATTATACGAAGACTTGTGTGACAGAGCTAGAATGCTTGAACTCTTTGTAATTGATGTCGTCGTTAGAACAAGCTTATTTCTCATATTTGTCAAACAATTATGATACCATTATTTTGCAAGCATGCATTTCAGTTTTTATCCCAAGGTGATATCCTAACATTTTAAACTGGATGCGAATTTGTTATGACAAAGAACGTCAAAAAACAAAGAATTCCAAGGCAAGAAATTGTATTTATTGTTTTGTATCCGATTAAACTATAGTTTCCATATTAATCTGATACTGATAGAACCTGTTTAATCTCAACGAAGGGCTACTGTTTCCATTTCAGACTCTTGTTCTACACTGATAGTGGCTTCAGATCGTATCTCGGTCAGGCCAATATGGACGGCAGTCAGTCAGCAGTTCTTCTAAACATTTATAACGATTGGCCAACTGAACTCACCGTCGATTACAAAAGTAATGACCTTTTCAATATGTACAATAAGTTTAGACAAAAACGCTTTCTAGCATTCGAGTAGCATTTTTGTAGATTTATAGTGTAAGACATAAATGTTCCATTAATAATCATAGGACTTCATTTAAGGATAGAATGAGTTAAGCGTGAAACAACTCTACAATTGTTTGCCTTT